>JAPMOR010036035.1:411414-425702 GCA_026543865.1 Argiope aurantia
GGATAAAACAATATTTACAAACATCATTTAAATTTATTTCCTTAAGGACTGGCTAAATATCATAAACATCTGAGCAAATATTGAAGAAGAGGCGTAAATTAAAATATTTATACTAAATATTTTAATTTAGTTACTAAATACTAATTTACTAATTTAGTTACTAATTACTAATTTAGTTTAAATTAGTTAATAATATTTATACTAAATATTTTAATTTAGTTACTAAATACTAATTTACTAATTTAGTTACTAATTACTAATTTTGTTTAAGCTTGTTTTGTTAATATTAACTGCGAAAATTATCCAGAAATTTTAAATATTTTTAAAATAAAGTTCGAGAATACTACTTATATATTATTCATTCTAAATTAAGAATAAAAATGAAAGTTTGGATTCCAAATTCTTATTTACTCTCATTACGCATTACTAATAACGATATACATATCAAAAAGCATTAATTTTTCTTAGAACTAATACGGTATTAACGACTAATTTGAATGAAATTCAAACAGCTTTTCATGGCTATTTATTGCTTTACCTCTCACCAACCATTTCTTGATATAAGCAAACACATCACGAAGATCATTGATTTACAAAAACTACTCCTAATTGGAACGAAAGCTTCCTTTATGGATTTTATAGAGATCCAGTTTTATTTTTAAATCCTTTTTAACCAAAAATTTGAAAATTCATTTAATCAGAAAGTCAAAAGTTGAATTATTTTTGTTTGGTCGTTGTAACACGAGTCTATTCGTTCTTTTTAGCTCCTCGACTTTTTCATGTGACTTGAAACTTTTTAAGAGACAAGTTTTATTCTCAGGCTCCGATTGAATTTCTCAGAGCCCATAAGAAATAGTACTCGAATTTTTCTCTTTCTATTGAATAAAAGGTTAGAAACTCAGACAGCATCTTCTGATTGATAGAACCTATCCCTTTTTTTGAATGTATTTTCCGTTCTTTACTTTCACAATGGTTTATCATTAACCCATGACCTGCCCCAAATACTCTAAGAATATTAACTACCTCTTTGATTCTTGCTGTTTTCCTTAACTTACACAATTTTATTTACTGATGTTTGTTGTTTTTCTTCTGTCTCTACTTCAAGAAGGGGTGTCGCGTATCCACTTTAAGAAGCAGCTTCATGATAAACTGCCTGTTGTAACTTCGAATAGTGTCCTTTTCTCTTGCTTCAAAACTCATGAATTTTCTACCGCTCCATGAATATTGTATTGCTGAAGTGTAGGGAGTATTATTCATCTTTTTTTTAACAACAAAGACAATACAAATCTGAAAATGTCAGAGCATTTATCCCAACTTGATTTCTAAGAAGCCAGACAGGAGATTATTTTCGGAACTAGTTTCTGTACTTCATGTTGGTAAATTGAGATAGGTTCTCTAAGTTGAGATAGGATGCTTGAGAAATTCTTTTACATTTGAGTTCAGATGAATTTGATATTGGTGAATTTAATGAATTTGATATTTACATAAAAGCAAATAGTAGAATTTCCACGGAAAAATAGTCATAAAAGCAGCTAGTAGAGATATATTATTGATGTACTCATAAAGGCATACTCATATAAAAAAATACGCATGAAATACATAAATAAAAGTACTCATAAAAGAATAAAAGTTATTGCTTATAAAAGCATATAGTAGAAATACATTATTGATGCATTCATAAAAGCATACTCATATAAGAAAGCATACTCATATAAAAACATACTCATGAAAAGCATATTCATATAAGAAAAAGTACTCATAAAATCCTAAAAGTTATTACTCATAAAAGTAGATAGCAGAGATACAATATTGATGAATTTGATATTTTCATATTGACTTTCAGAAAAATTATTAAAAAGTTCGTAATTCTTTCGTATTTGAAACAGGTTATTTTTTTGAAATAGAATAATCATTTTGATAAATATAGTGAAGATATCTTTCAGAGTTATCCCAAAATAGCTGTTATTATTCATTGAATATTAAAAATTCAAATAAATAACAACAAAAAACGAATTTTGGCAGAAAGATTCTTTATTAACAAGGTTTTTTTACTCTACAATTAGTTATTTGGTAAATTCAGTGAATTAGGCGAAATAGTGCAAAATTTTAAACAGTTATCTGTCGTCATTTGATA
This sequence comes from Argiope aurantia, assembly GCA_026543865.1. Taxonomy (NCBI): domain Eukaryota; kingdom Metazoa; phylum Arthropoda; class Arachnida; order Araneae; family Araneidae; genus Argiope; species Argiope aurantia. The sequence goes on from JAPMOR010036035.1 coordinate 413,549, forward strand.
GGTAATCATTTAACATTTTGATTATCATCATCTATTTCTTTCTAAGTATATAATTAAAAGCGATTCATTTCGTACACAGACTGTAAAAAACATAGAAATTCAAGTTCGGCAGAAAAAAAAAATAGTACCAAAAGTTACCAATAGGGGAAATATTGGCGCTGCTTTCACTTACGAACGAGGAAAGTTACAAATCGAGATGGCTTATGTAAAATTCCTAGTTCGTGCATGACAGAAGTGGCCTGTATTTCTTATAACAAGAGAAGAGCAGACGACCTGTTAGCAGTTCATTCTTGAAAATTGATGTGTTCTTTTGTCCGTGATTGATTGTTAATGTCTGCTGAACATGAGCCCCACCTTACCGCAGCAAGCTTTTCTGGTAAAACTGTTCTGCACTAGTTCAAGTTCAGACAGAGAAATGCTGTGGCTGCTCTTAAGCAAACCTGCATGTCTGGAAACAGAAAATAAAACGGGCTGTGATGAACATCGAAACCGACAGTTTGCACGCAGCGGTGGAGAGCGTCCTACACCGTACGCAATATGTTGTACAAAGAGGAGGTCGGAATATTAATACTTTGTAAATAGTTAGAAAGCAAAATAAATATTTTGAAAAACGTTTTCAACAATTTTTATGAGTTGAGTCAAGGGTAATATTTAGGGAAAAATAGTTCAATCATTTGGAATTTAAAGTGAAGAAATCATACGACAAATCAAGAAACTCTCGAAATGAAGGAAAATAATTATTTTAAGTATTCTCATAAAATATAGCAAATAACTCCTTTAAAAATATATTGATTAAAGAAAAAATAGAGATGATGTTTCCGATATTTTTTTAAAATTTTAATCAATTTCATTCTTTATCAAATAAGTTTTGGTCATTTGATACAATCTGTCAGAAAATAGTAAATGCATGACAATAAAACTATGCAGACGTATGTTTGACTATTTAAAACACTTCTTTTCAATACTACTTTAAAATAATAATACAGATATTGATTGGCTTAAGTTTCAAGATGCTCATTTTATAATAAAGCATAATTATAAATATCTCATTAAAATTGTGCGAGTGAGTAAATACTTTTTTAGATAAACTAATATTTCTTTAGATAAACGAATATTTCTAGATAACTAAATATTTCTTTAGATAAACTAATATTTCTAGATAACTAAATTAGATAACTAAATATTTCTTTAGATAAACCTAATAAACAGCTCTGGAAGTAATGAACAGTCGTTGGATAGGATTTTAATAAGCCAGATCTACGTGAATCTTTGGCATCCGCCGAATTTTCCTTCCTCTTACGTGGAATGAAGTTATTACTTTGCTTTCAATTATTACTTATTACTTTAAATAGTTAAGAGGATAACTCAAGCTATAATTTAAAGAAATTCCACAGTTTAGATGGATTTATTCTGTATTCTAAACTTCATAAATTTAATAGCTAGCAAAATGCATTAGTTTCAAACACTTCCATTCATTTTCGCATACATTTCCAATATTACATTTACTTACTTGCATTCTAATATCGAAGAAAAAGTACGTCTCTTTAAACAAAACCGTCGGTCCGAAATATTTGAGTCTTCGCCAATCGAATTTCAAAAACCATTACCGAAGCATATATAAATTTCTTTGTGTTTATACCCCAAATTGTTCTGCCCCCATTCTTTTTAATATTGATTCGATATCCGAAAACCAAAGGACATTCGAAGGATAATATTGATTCAAAATTTGTGTATTCGAAGTATTTAATTATAGTGGTATATTTTATCATATTAGAATTTTCTAGCATTTTTTTATCATACAGTTTTTATAATTTTCTCCATTCCAATCTGAAACAAGTTTCATGATTTATTTTGTACTGTCTTTTATATTTTTATTTATTTATTTATTATCTTTCAGTTAAAAATTCCAAATTCATGAATGAATATTAACAAATAACAGATGTTTATTTTTTTAACTAAATTTTTGCTTGCATTTTTTTATTTATAGAATACAAAATATTTTGACGTTATAAAAATATTCGTTAATCCATGAACATACAATTAAATATATATTTAGTTCAAAACCTGCTTATTACTAACATTGATACTAATTTATTACATTTATTAATCTATTTGTTATACTTAAATGTGAAATAAATTTATTTGGATTCTTTCAAATCAGGAAATCAATAAACTTTCTTTGTCTTGATTTTAAAATTAATGAAACAGACAGGATATGCATAAAGTCAAAAAGAATTTTGATTTATTGTTTTTTACACATCTAACTCTTGAAGCATATACGATTTTCACCAATTTTTTTCATTGTTATTATTAGTTCACAATATAAGCAAGGATCTTAGACAATTTTGGGCATAATACATATTTCGCTTTATATTACTTTTTTTCTCTTAATTTCAGTACTAAACAATCATAATAAATTATACTTTATAAATTATATTGTTTATGATAATGTATGATGTCCTTTATGAGAGAAATACTCGGTAATTTTAAGATTATAGAATAATTCTTAAAAAAGAATCTTTGAACTCATACAATTATTACGTTTTTACGATATGTGCCATAATGATATATATGTTACTTCATATCGTTATATCGTTGCCCAAAGTCTATTCTCTAAGAGATAGCTCGCTCTTAGGTGTCTCATTATCGACAGCAGATAAAATGATAGTTGGGAATTTCACATTCATTTTCAATTTAAAAAATAAAGGCTAATGCACTCCATAATAATAATCAGTCATATCCCTTTTTCTTTGTACATAAGAGTAATTAAGGGCCTTGTACACATAGCGCTTTCATCTAAATTGCAATCATTTTCATTATCAGCTAATGTTAAGTAGATTATGATGTAAATAATATTCGCCATTGTAAAAAAATAATAGATGTATGTAAATACGATGATGAAAAGAAAGAAAAATTGACTACGCCAGTGAAATTATTTCCTGTGGTGAATACATTTACTTTTTTTATATTCTAGAAAGGATTCAATATTTAAAGTCAAAATGTGTCATTTTGTCTTCGATTTAACTTTCTTTGTCAATTATTAAATCCTTCCCAACAGGGTCGTTTATTTTTACTTCATCGTATACGTGATATCGAGAAAGTATATTAATTATTGAAAAATTCGAACTCGAGAATTTGATGTATTTCGATGTTTCAGAAATCCCTGAGTTCGAAAAACACACTTTTAGAAAATGTCCGTCTTACTGTCTCTGATAAAGAAAACTAAAAAAAGGGCTTTGATATAGATGGTAGAAATTTAGTGCTCTGTCTTTACGCCAAATTTGTAGATTTTTATCAAATTTGGAGCAAAATCCGTTAAAGGAAGACCGTCTTTTCGGCTATTCGAATAGAAGTTAACGCGCTAACCGCAAAGCGGAGAGAGATAGATAAATAAAATTTGATGCCCTTAATTTACTTCTACAGTGAAGGCGCCTTTTACATTGTGAGCCAAATCCATCAAGGGATTGACCGTCTGTTGATCTGTAAGTACAGAGATATGTAAACGTGATAACCCACAGACTCAATGACTGAAATATATAAAATTTGGCGTGGGATTTTGGGATTAGAATTGTATTTTATGTCAAGTTTTGGTTTCGGACGGTTGGGAAAAACGCTTCTAAAACCCAAATTCGATTTTCGGATACTATTAACCGCATGCCTAGAAGTAATCGCCAAATAACTCTCCGAAGATTACATGATAGATTCAACAAAAATGTTATATTGGCGCCAAATGTTAACATTCCCTAACTATTTTACACCAATGCTGCGTAAGGCATTCTCCTGGATATTACCTTTATTAGAGAGTATGCAAAAGAAGTTTTAGGGAATTTCCTCACGCTGATTTTGTTTGTGTATTGACATGTGTGTAATCTTAAAACATAAATACCTTAAAAATTATTAAAATGCACATTTTTTTTCTTAGTGTTTCATATGTAAGCAGGAAACATCAAACCGATATTTATGGGTTATGCACAGTAAAGGGATTTTATTCACTGATAACTCATTGTTACAGAATCTCTTCCACACAAAATAATATTTCTCCGTCGTTCTCTAGTTAATGTTTGATTCTTAAATGGAACAAATAATTATTTTCATAACCTGTTTCTTTTCATTACTGTACAATGATTACTCGTGATAGTTAATAGGAACAGAGAAATGCAGGACAGGACTGGTTTATCAGTAACACATATATGGAAGAACTTTCTTGTTTTCTATCAACAAAGAGGTTTCTTAGACACTTTTCAAAAGGAATGTTTTATTAGAGATTAAAATTTGAATAAAGTATACTATATCACATTTTTATTTTATTTTATAGAACAAATATACTCTAAGATCATAATGCAAATATTTCTTACTGACTGAATTAATACCTCAAGTGCCATTCTAAAAATATGGTATAGATATTTTAGAAGTATCGGATTACCATTCAAACTGAGTTTGTGTTAAAAATATGAATAATAATATAAACTCTTTTTTATAATAAATGAAATAAAAATATTTTTTATTTAAAAGTATAGAACACATAAAAGCGAGTTCTTTGAATTTAATTTATTTTTCCCTCTATTTATCTTAAAATCTCACGCAGCAACATTTTATCTCATCATTTGTCTCACAAGCCAATCCGAAATATCAGCGAGCACCTCACGCGCGCCATCGAATGCTCCAAATACTCGAAATTCAATCACTCTCCTCATCCAACCCTATTCACCCCTTTTTTTTTATGATTCCAGTTTCCATTCTAAAGAGCCAGAATTTAATCTCGAACCAGAAAATACAGAATTTACTTAATTCGGATTCAAAACACGGATTATTTTCCTTTGATTATTGAAACACGAGTTTATTCGTTCTTTTTTCTTACAACAGTTTTTCAGCACTTTTTAAATTCTTTAAGAGTTTATCTCAGCCTTCGATTGAATTTCTCCAGACCCATGGAACTGAATATAGATATTTTTTTCTCTACTTATTTTTTAAAGGATTTAAGTTTAAAATGATGGGAAAAAGTAAAGGTTTTCCTTCTTTGAATTTTTTTCTCCTTCCACAATAGTTTATAATTTGTCTATGGTTAATAGCTAAATATTATAAAAAATATAATTTGTTTGTTTCTTTTTAATATTTTGTAATGGAGTGGGTGTCAAATATTGAGATGAAGAATTATGTCAAAGTAGATATAGTAACTATCTGGCAATTTTCTGTAGTGTTCTATTTACTTGTTTCAAAACTCATGAATTTTCTATTAACCTATACATATTTCATGGAGGGAATGGAGGAAAACCATCAAGGAAAACAAAAGCTAAAAGTATCAAATTTTTTTATCTGAAGATAATCGAAGCGACGCCAGTTTGTTTTCACAAGTTTTATTTTCCTCGAAGCAAAAATAGAAATCGAATTTATAACCATTTTTTTACAAAATATTGAAATAAGATACATAATGTTAATAGCTAACACATCTTCAATAAATCTTGATATAAACAGCGGTCTATCCATTTATCACTGTGAAGTGTTAACTCTAATAACCGTAATAAATTCATTTTCAGCTGGCTCGAAATTTAATCCATTAACCTGCGCAACGATTTATGAAACGAAATGGAGAAATTACTTCTATTGTAATGTTCTTTGCTCGATCCTAAATAAGTATTTAAAAGTGTAAATACAGAATGTATAGCTTAATCAATGTATAGAATTAGTGTAGATTTTTTTTCTGTGAATTGACAGTATTCAAATTTTTCCAAATCAGTTAGACATTATATATTTCCACTGTATGCATCAACAGATACTCAGAATTTTTTTAATTACTAAAGAATTGGTTTTCTTTATTTTTTTTTTCATTATACAAATAATACAGAAATAAAGTGGGGGAACTATAGAAAAAAAATAAGGAAAGACATAGAGAAACAGAATCTAAAAATTAGATGAGGTACTTTATTAAAAATGAATTCTTAATGCTATACCGGGCTTGCTTTATACTGAACTAAACCTCTTAATAACTAAAGTGACCAAATCATTCATTGGAATGATCCAGAATGCTCTTCAAAATAATCACGAGCATTTGTGGCAAATTATTTATTTGATTTAGTGCAATTAGCTGAATATAACCATTTCTAGTCAATGATAAGCTCATTTGGACCAGAGGTGCCAGATTATTACAAGTAAAAACAGCTCATGCCATTATGCGGCATGCCTTCAGGTGTCTGCACCACACTCGAATCCTAACATCCACTCTTGCCAAAACGTAGCTCAACAAGATCAAGCCACTGTTTCCTAGTCGTCTAGGGCCCAATAAATATAGTCACGAGCTCAGAAGAATCGATGTCGTGCTATTAATAAAGGCACCAGAGTCGATCTTTTGCTTTCACATCCTTTTAAAGCCAATTTTCCCAGTTCTATCGTAACAGTCAAGTCCTTAGTATGTTCCTTATTGATTCCCGTCATTATTTCAAGCAGTACTACTTGTCTGTTAACAGTGACAATTTTAAACTCACATCGCTCGGTCATTCAGTTCAGACGGTCGGCAACTGCGTTGTACCTGGTGGAATGTTATGTTATTCTCGGCAGTTTTTTGACACTATGGATCTTTGAATGTTGAATTGCCAAATGATTTATGAAACGGGATATCCCATGTTGGTCGAACCAATTACTATTCCGCTTTCAAACGTTCTTAATTCCCAGCGCGGTTCATAATCACACCAGAAACTTCTTCATATCAACTACTCGAATGCAAATGAAAGTCCTATCAATGCACATCGCCTTTATACATTTTGTACATAATACCTATATATTTGCATATTGCTATTCCATGTCTTTTGTCACCTAAGTGTTTATAAAAAGAATTTCAAAGAAGTAAAATTCGCTATCTTTTTGGCAAGAGAAAATGTTTGTCTTCACATAAAAACAAATTTTAAAAAATATATTATTTTTCATTAGAATAATAAAGATACCTTTTTAAACTATAATAAAGAATAAATAGTTTTAAAATAATAAAGAAATTATAGAAAACATAGAATAGAAACCCAATGGATATGCTATTTGATGTCAATCGAAAATAATAATCTTACAATGATTATTTTAACATCTTAAGATGTGAATTTCAAAATTCATTAAAATTAACATATTTTTTTTAAGAATACAAAAATATACATTTTTTTCTACTTTAGTACAGTTTTGAAATAAAGCAATAATTGCTATAACTGGCATACTAAATTGACATAATAAAGTAATAATTATTGCAATTGAAAGACTATACCTATAACTATACGTATATATTAAAAATAATATTCCATTAACTTCTAATGTTCCAAACCTCAAAATTCATCAATAGCTTTCTTTAAGTTATAACTTTTATTTGTTATCGAGTATGGCTGGAACATCTAAATCTGTATTCCAAATAGGATGTCGATACTTGGAAAAAAATGCCTGGCCACTTATTAATATGGGAATCACCATGTTCAGAAATAAAAATTTCTCAAATTACTCATTGAGATTATTTTTTAAGACAATAAAAATTTTTGGTACAGAATAAATTCGTTCTCGCATAAATAACATGTTTTGAATAAATTTAATTGATTGAATATTTTATGGAAGCAAGTTTGTTCATTAATGCTACTATAAGCGAACCCCCACCCCAATCCTCACATCATGTGGATACTCATGAAATTAAAAGAATCCTTGAATCCACTGGCTACCCCATTTTTACTGGAGAATGCTGGTTGAGTTGAATCTTACTTGATGCATGTCTTGATGTTCGTGAGATCATCAATAAAGTGATTTCAAAGAATAAAATTGCGTTGCATTTTAAATCCATATTATTCTGATAGACTTACACGTGTTCTGATTATTGTATCCATGAACTTATATAAATGAAATCCTCACAAAATCATTAAATATTTAAGTGCCGGTATAATCTATTTTGAAGTCGCAACTTGTCTTCCGCCGGAATGCAATTTTAATTAATCATTCATTTACTATATTAACTGCAGAGACAATAAATTAGACACATTAATATCAGTGATTCTAGTTCCAAACCTCTTCTTCTCAAAATTAATCAACCATTTTTTAAATGACACATTTTATTTTTAGAAAGTAATTTTATTCGGAATGTAATAATTAGAACTCCAAATCTAAAATTATTCTTGACAGTTTTAGTTGGCCCAAATTTTAATATATAGAGAAGCACTTTTCACTAAAGAAATTGCATACATATATAGACAAAAAAAAAAAAAAATACAGCACGCAATTTTGATTCAGGTTCTTCAGAAATAAAAAAACTTTTTGAAATAATTTAGAAGGAACTAACTTGTTCGATTAAAATTTTACCATTGGCATGACTGCACTTCATAAGCGCTCGTGCTGGAACATGAAAGATAATTAGTCGCACAGAATTTTCATTCTCATTCACAATTTCAATCTGAATCAGTTCAGAAGAAATTCACTTCAAAAAACGTATTTATTTTCTGTCCTCTTTCTGAAAACTAATTTTAACTAGATTCCGTGCTAATTTATATTTCTTTTATTTTATAGTGTCTATTCTAAATTTCTTAATATTTTATTGAAGCTGAAAAGAATATGCGCTTCTTCATGCAACACTCTGAGCAAAAAAAATTATACTTGCTTCTGCATGTAACAGTTCTCAGGAAACTTACCAAAAAATAAAAGTTTGTTTCATCTTCTTATAGTGTCGCCGTCATTTCCTGTTACAGATACGATCCTGGAGAGCAAAAGGACTTCGACAAATAAAATTGATTTAAAAATCTCTTTTCTTCTTCTTCAGAACTTCTAAAGATTGTAAAATATTTGACGTTATTATAATTTTTCCTGCCTTTGTTTTTTGTTATGAAATTGTGTTATTTTCTCTATTCTGTTTATTACAATTGATTCTAGCTTCCTTTTCTTTTCTAATTTTGTCAATTTTATCTACTTTTCTGACTAATATTTAAATTAGGATTTTTTTTTAAATATAAATGTTGTTTTTTCATTAAAATTTTTCTGATGTAGATTTTCGTTGAAGGAAAATAATGTCAAAGATTTGCATATTTTTAAAAATTATTTTGAATGTTGAGAAATTCTTATATGTTTAGAAATATACTTTCATTAAGAACGATTATAATATTATTGAAACTTTTATATTTTTAAGATAGTACCTCCACCATGGGTTTGTGGATCACAGGTTGGCAGACATAAACAGCTCTCCCTTTCCTGGCCAGTATGGGGATGCTTTAGGATCAAGTTGCTTCCTTTCTAAAGAGGAAACGTAACTTTTACAAAAGGTTTTGGGAAATGATGGTGAATACCATTGCTTAAAGTTTCAATCTGGTCTTTAAACTCAGTATTTCGAATGCTGTAGACGTGCTTGGTCTCGTTCATGCAGGGATTCAAAAATTCTCCGAGCTTTTGCGCATGCTTCATTATGAGTCTATTAAGTCAAAATTGCGGTGAGAGGAAATAGGCAAAGAGGAGGTGTTTACATTTAACGATAATCTGAACTCGGATTATTCTCTTACTTTGAAAGAGAAGAAAAATACCGATAACTCCTAAAATTGTAGGAAAATTCCAGGGTTTTAATTGCATTTCAAATATCTTACGTTTAAACCCTCTTTTAATTTAATATTCTCCATAATAACTCGATTTACCTGTAAGCAAGGAATTGGGAGTTTAATTTCTTTTTCAATTTAGGGAAACTGGAATACAATTAAAACACTGCATGTACGATTATTAATTAAATATCTAGGATATTAGCATAATTAATATTATATGCTATTTTTTATCTCTTCTCTGTTGATACATACAATAATTTGCAATTGACAAGAAAAATAATTTTAAAAAATCATTACATTTAGATCCTTCTGTGTAAAATTTTCTTTGAAATTCTATTAATTATGTGTATTTACTGAAAATATATTTCATGAATTGATCTTGCAAATGATTCCCTCTCCAGGCAATTCACCTCGAATCATCTCTATTCGCCCATGGATGTCGAAGAATCGGCGGGACTTTCAAGACATTCTTTTATTTACAGTTGAAGGATTGTAGTTTTGAAATACCACTTAATATCAATAAGCTGTTCACCTCGTTTTAGCTCTTTTACAGTATATAAAGTGATTAATAGATTATTACTTACATTTGTTAAATTTTAACTACATTTATTCGCACAAAGGGTTCCGGGGAAATTTTGCAATATGGCAAAGCAATGAAATGTGGGATGCTGCTTGTTGGCTCGAGCTTATATATGTTTAGATACGTTTATGTTACTGCACATTCACCATTACACCAAGTCTATTACCTCAGATATTATTAGGTACATTCAGTGGTTTTTAGAAGTGCTTATTGTGGTCAAAAGACGTTATATAGGCAGTGTTTCAGTATAACTTTGGGTTTGGTTTAAATGTAGGCCAGAGATTCTTGCATTAGGTGCTCTTTGGCCATATCGTACGGTTATATTTAGACGATACAAAAAAATTATAATGAGGATGATGATGATGAGAGATCAGTAGGGCGACGAATCTCAGTTACGAAAGAAAATATCATTCCTGTTAGGTACCTGCTTGACAAGATAGGCGAATGGTATATGAGCAGATAAAAGATGCATTTGTCTTAATTCGGCAACAATCCGCTTGATTCTGCATTACCATTTGTGCATAAATAAACTTTGTTGTTTCTGGGTATGGCATAGACTGAATGAAGAGAAAATAGCTCGATATGCAATTTGGTACCTAAAGAAGCTAAAAAAGTGAATTAATCTTGGTATGAGGTACAAAAGCGTCACATGTATAACGTTGTTGTACTATTATAATGTACCGAGCAAGCCTCAAGTTTAGTTTGAAATTTCAAATCGATTGGAATTCGCAAGCGTGCCATTTTGGACATTCTGAAGTAAGTGGCATGCTGAATGATGCTTACTAGTAGCACTTATGGAATCTATGAAAAAAGCATCTGACAAAATCCAAGAATGTACATCTGGTTTCGCCCTTACGAGAACGCTCCAGCTCATCGTTCTAACACTGAATCGAATATTGGCCACTAAAAGACTGAAACTTTTTGGATCGTATCCTTATAATCCAGAGACTTTTTTTTTCTCAGCGACTTTTTATTGTTCCCGCATTTGAAAACGAAGCTGAAGAGGATGCATTTTTCGAGTGACGAGATGATTAAAATGATAATGATGCCAATATAGGAATTCATATAGGAAAGATAATAAAGAACAGTTAACTTATTGAATTTGTGATTTAATTTTAGTAGTCAATATACGCACATTTTGATGCAATTACCGTATGTTACATATAAAAAGTCTTTTGATTCGAATTACACCTTCCAGCATGTTTTTCTTAAATCCTTCCATATTCAAGTTACTCATTTTTATATTCTGTTAAAGTTCACGAAACATCAGAAAATAATTAAAAATGGTCTCCTTGAAATAAATCTAAAATACATATTTTCTTTAAAGACAATATCTGTGCCAGTATATTTCTTCCATCGGATTCTAATTGATATAAACTATTATATTGTATACACTTGTTGAATTAAAAATTCATTCTATACCTTCATTGTTCATTGCATTCATATCGATTTATTATATACCATTGATCAATTAAACATTTCTTACCCTCCATTAGCTTATTTGTGAAGTTTGAATCAATGGATAATAATTCTCCTATCGATTAAGACGAGGCTGATTATCATAAGTATACAGTCGAAAGTGGCAATCGATCCTACCTTTCATCCAAACGAAGTTAATCTATTAAAGTTTCTTTGTCGAACTCTTTGTATATAGATCATATTTTATGCATCTTCATAGTCTAAAATACAATAATTGAATATTTAAAGTTTCATGTAACTCATTATAGGTAAATTACTTCTTTTCAAACTCGAAAAATTAAATATGCACTCTTAAATAGTGTTTTCTTTAATTATTATAAAGATAAATACAAAAAAGTATGAAATCAAATTAAAATATCAAATATAAATTGAAAAAAATATTTGAAATGATCTTAGAGACAAAAATATAAAAATATATTGAAGCATTGAATTTGATTTCTCAAGAGTATCCCATAGAAAATATTTTTTATCAACAGTTATGACTTCAATTTTTTATTTCTTCTCAGGCAATTGGATTTAATTCATCTGTAAATTCTTCAGAGAAACTTTCATCTGTTGTCTTTCGAGC
>JAPMOR010036035.1:430702-452818 GCA_026543865.1 Argiope aurantia
CATTTTATTTTATTTTACAAGTGAAAATAGATAAGAAAACCTAAGAGTGCCAGCAAATTTTATATAAATTTGATTTTTTTTACTTGGAATCGGAATAGAGGTAGAATATTTCAGTCATTTATACGGAATATAATGAAGATTTCTGTTATAATTATCTGATGGACTCTCATTCATGAAAATAATCATCCATCAAGAAAAATATTGGAACTATTATATTTGTAGTATGAGGAATCTTCACGAATATTCGACCAATCGTATGTTTCAAATTTTGAAGCTAAACCTCCAATAAATAATGCAACATAATCGAAGTTATAAATGCAGTAATCTTGTACATAAATTTCAGTCGTATTCAGGTGTCAGTGACGAATAAATAGATATTGAAGAAATTTACAGGCCAAAATAAAATATAGATTTGCTGCAAGATAGATTTAGCATGAATCAACCCTCAGATGAATGGGGATTTTTGAATGGTTTCATATTTTGAAACTGTAGTAATCAGATTCTAAAGCAGAAATATTTACTTTCTGCAATCCTTTCCAGATTAGTTGATAAAGGTTATTATGTTTGCACATATCATCGTCCAATCTGTTTCCTTTTTTCCCTACTGTTTTCTTGCTAGTGAAAGTTGCAAACATTTGCAATCTCTTAAAGATTGATTAATTTACTGAATGAAGAAATCCTTATTTATGGGCTCGTGATTTTCATCTTGTTGACATTATTTGAATGAATTTTGAAAAATGAATTGCAAAGATATCAAATTCTCAAAAATGTTGTTTCTCAAGCATGAAAAAGGTAGTATTACTCCTCTATCTTACTAATAACGACTATAATTATTATATGGTAGTTTTAGTAGATAGGCAGTAGAAAAACTATGGAATAATATTATGCTGATTGCTATCAATAAAACAGTGATTGGAATCATTAATAATCGGCTAAAAGTATTAAAAAGTGCATTTATTTACTCACGGTTTATAATTTTTTTGCCTTGATTTCGCATTATTTTTTCGATTTTTTTTTACTTGTTTAAACAAGATAATTATTCATTCAACAGTATTACTTTTCCTATATTTTCACATTTTTTAAAAATTTACTGTAACAGTTATAACAAGAAAGTGTATTTAAGATTTTTACTAAAGCAAATGACAATTCTAATATAAAGTAAAGAGTAACTAAACACAATTGCTACACATTCCTTGGATGAGGGTGGAAACTGCGGTTATTTAAGAATGATCATTAAAACTTTATGTAAGCAATCTTACTTAGATTGAATAGCAAATTACGTATTGAAAGAAATCTGGAATATTAATCGTTCAAATAAAATTTCATTATACACAGAAAGAAAAAATTTGTAAAGGAAACAGTTTTTTCCATTTTATGGCTTTAGTTTAGGATACAAAATACATGTAAAAGGGTTTTTTTTTAAATTTCCATTCATATGTTTCATTCATAAGTGCTACAACGTTCTGATAATATCCATGGTTACTAGGATTATCTTACCAAATGTACGGCACACACTAACAAGCACACAGACGTATATAAAATACAACTCCAGAAAGTTATTAGTCTTAGTCTCAGATTTGTGTAAAATGTTGTGAATCAACAAACTCATTAGCCAAATTTTTCAACAAATACATTGATTTAAATCAGTGCATACTTTGATTGCTAAAAAATAGAAAAAATGCTTTCGGCGAAATAAAGTTCAAAGGGTTCTTTAAATTAAGATTTGATCTTTAAAATAATTTTCTCATCAAAAGTATTAAAATATTACTAGGAAACGAGAAAAGCAAGTTAAAAATGACTGAGTATGAAGCAGTGATTTTTTAAAGGATTCTAAATATTGAAGTTTTATAGTTCGTTGTGATAATCAATAAAATTGTCCTTCTGAACCAATCGCTTTGCTTAGTGATGCTTAGGGTATGAGAAATTTAAAAAAACAATTTATATGCAGGTATAATATCTAAATGCTAATTAGTTGATTGATCTGGAAACTTCACAAACCCTAGTTCTAGAAACTAGAAATTTGGCAGGTAGTTGTTTCTTGAATAGTAAACGTTCAATAAGAAAGAACTTCTTTGAAAATCTCATTAGAATCTAATTGATAAAAATGACTCTAAATATTACTGTTATTCCGCAATAACTTTGAAGAATATTATAGCTCAAAAATTTATTTCATATGAAAATTTTAAAAAAATCAGATTTTCAACGATATTAATTTAATTTTCTTGCAATAGTTTGTTTAATTTTAATTAATATTCCAAAATACTTTCAGACACATTTTTTTAACAATTGTTTTAAATTGTTGTAAGAAAATTCAGAATATAGATTTAGATTCATGTTGTAGAAACCCGAGGTCGCAATTCATTTCTTTAGTTATAAATACAGCATGCCTCCATTCCACTGAAAGAAGATGCTTTGTTTCTAACTTCGACGCTATTGAAGATATTTTAAAGAAATTTTCATCAGTCATGCAGTTATTTATTTTTTAGGAATGTATGGACGCAAGTGGAACAGATAAGAAATCAAAAGAAAAACAAAGCGTTTTATGCCGGTTTTGTTGACATTTGAGGTGTTTATAAAACTGTTCAAAATTGCATACACTGACAGAGATACATCCTTGACAGCGTCGATTAAGCGATTGGCATACACTGCCAAAGATGGCAGTTAGCTAATATTTCACGCACATGTGCAGCAGCTATTTATATTCAAGCAAATAGATTCTCAACTGGAGTCTCCTAAACGAAACTCTGCAGATATCTTCCGAAAAAATAATTGGTCGGAAGATCGGGTGATCAGAGGACTGATCACCCGATCTAAGGAAATCGATGGTGACCTTGGTTTCCTTTTAGAATATTATTCGTATCCTTGTTGTCTACCTCCCTTTACAAGTTTGTACCATGAATTTGGAATCACCCCGAGTAATTAGGCAGATGCTTGGGTACAGGGTGAATTCAAAAACTGGGATTTATATAAAACAAATAATAAAAACAAGTTACGCGAGGAAAAAAGTGAATTTTGATATGATGAATCTTACACACAAATATTCTATTCAGTTTTATGCAAGAATAGTATTCTTTTCTTCTGCCGAACTTTTGTCAGTGGACGGAAATTTTTCTAGATTTTTTGTACATGTTGATATTTTATTTTACTTTAATACCCTCTTTTAAATACCCTTTTGCGTGTCATGACTTTTAAACTATCAAGCTGAATGGTACCATAAGATTTAATTTCCTCTTTCTTTTAAAGCTCGCTTTTGTATAATCATCCCTATATGAAATAAATTAAGCATTTTTTATTTCAAAAAAAGGAAGGAAAATAAGGCAAGTTCTTTTTAATAAGCAAAAATCAAGATAGTAATGAATGTCGATTTTAATCTTTGTTCCGTTCAGTATACTCAGCATATAAATGAGGTTGAGTACGATCACTCGAGTAACATTCGGAAAAACTTTTTTATTTTGAATTTTTCAGATGAAAAATTCCATTTCGTTCGTATTTGTTAATTTTTTTACAAATGCGGAATACAACGCTTTCTGAAATGTCTAGTATTAAAGTAAAACAATGTTTTTACTTGAGAATTTCTACATTAGAAATCGTGGAAAAAATGCATTTTTTTATTCTTATAGCAAGCTTTCATGCATTTACTTTGGCTTATTATTTTATAAATCATATTACTCTGCATTTGTTTTGAAAGTACAAAATATCAAATTAAATCTTCCCACTTAAGCAGAACTTTGAGTTTGAATAACAACAAACCTCTATAAAATTTGACCAGTTTTGTATCTCTCTCTCGATTCATTCAGCGCACATTTTCCCTTGAGAATATTTTGCAGAATTCATTTTGGCACCCTGTTAAATATTCACTGCAGACATTATTTCAAGTAGAAAAATGAAACATGACTTCTTTTCATCTTGTCTAAACTGTGTTCAAAATTCTTCTTACCTTATAATTTCCTCTTCCTAACAGCCGCCATGTTTTTTTTTTTTTTTTTCTTGTTTTGGTGCGCTTTCTTAAAAGTGGGAAACTCGCCAATTTTTCTAAGATGCCTGAGAGATGAAGACGGAAATGAATTGCACGAGGCATAATGAGTTCTGAAATTTCCTTCCTCATATGAACTGCGGAGAAAATGTTTTTGTTGACACAACGCTAACCTCTCCTGGATGATGAGCAAAGCTGCTAGCGAAAGCGAAATAAGTCAAGCTCATCATTGATGTAGGAAAAAAAAAACAGGCTGTAGGGAAGTTTGGTGCCAGAACATCTCAAGCAGTTTCCTGGTAGTCACGAAATTATTTGGCTCATTATTAACTTTTTCCAGAGCCTATTATATTATTCTTCATTCAGATTTTTTAAATTCTAAAGAATTTTTATATATATTTAAAGATAAATAAACCGGCTTTGCAAATAAAATTAAAGTACCCAAATTTTAAAAAACACTAGATTCATACACTTCTGCCTATTTAGAGAATATAGTAGCATATATTCATTTAGCTATTGCAGAAGTTAAAATTTTTTTGATAATTTTTTCCCTGTCCAAAAGGTATAGAAATTTTAACAAAGAGGCATTTGACAAGGAAATTGAAAATTAGATGCTAAATTCATTAACTAATTTTCCACATGAATTCATTTATCCTTACGAATATAGTCATTGGTGAGATTTATGCTTGAAAGCTTAATTATTGTAGCTTTGAAATGAAATCAACAGTTGCTTGCAGTGATTCTAAAACCTAAAGAAGCATTTGAAACTTCAGTGCGCATAATAAAATATTCTGCTTTTTTCTTATATTTCTGTACGCGAATATGTGGTCAGTTGTAAACAGTTTTAGTTCTAAATTTTTCTGCATTTTTACGAGATTAGACGCATTCTCTATGATTGTTTCATTAAATTATATGATCGGTATCAGATATAAAAAATATCCAATATAAAAAATAATATTTGATATAAAAGAAAAAGCTGGTGAACATGGTGTTGGAATAATGTTGGTGGTTGGAAACACTAGCCAAGGAAGCTTTACACTTAGAAATCCAAGAAATATCTTTCCATGAGTTCAAAATCCAACTCAGAAACGAGACTAAAATACTAATAGTTAAGGATTGGCAGGAGAGGTGGAATAATGACATCGAGGAGAGAACAACTTATCAACATTTTAAAAATGTTTCTGTTAACCGATTTGAGAGTGATTTTTATCTTAAACATGGTGTAGTTTCTATACATCAAAGTCGTTTCTTTGAACAAAGCTCGACTTGTCAGTATGGTACCGAAGGAGGATCTATAAATGACGAAATCAAAGCATGTGCATTATTGCGAGAACATAGACGCAGATGGCTAAGAAATTGGATGTCTCTTGACGTCGAAGAACTGATGAAAATTCCAGTCATTTGATCTTTTATTAGGGTCATTTTGTTAAAGTTCTTGTTTTTAGATCTTTCTTTATGTAAAATGTTAACACTCATTTAATGCATTTTATTCATTTTTAATGTTTTACAATTTAATATATAATGTAAATGTAATGTATTTTTTTTCCTATTCTTTTTTTCTGTACCGGTATGCGTTTTCACTAGAGGTTCTTCCTTTTTTCAAGTGTACAAGGTCATCAAATTTTGTTTGATCCTTTGTGCTAAGTTGGGATCGCTCTTCGGCGACCCCATCAAGTTTCCCACTTTTTCAAGTTTCACAAGTTTCCCCAGAGTGTCGCTTGTATGAGGAAAAAAATATTATGTAATCATAATTAATTCGCAGGACTAAGAGCGAAATGGCAAGTTGATGTGAATCAGTAGGAATCTCTTTCTTACTTTAAGTACGAAGTCACTATCAATTGGAAAGCCAAAAATATTAGGGAAAGAATTAATACAAAATCTGTTCTGTCTCATTTTATTTATAATTTCTGTATCCTCCGTTTCTCTGTATTTATAGATGATCTATAAGTAGGAGGAGAAGATCATCCACAAATACAGAGAAACGGAGTCTTATTTCAATTGAAAGTTTTTTTTGGGGGGGAGAAGATGTAGCCCACAACTACAATGCCTTTTAGTCAATAATTGCCTGTGGGAGTATTGTCTTATTTACTTCAATTGAATTCCTAACACTAGAAAGCGATACATCTTATCTGTATATAAAAGAAGTAGGATTTGAAATTTTCCAAAAAACAAGGATTGTTCGGGAGCAAAAATGCAAGAATTTCTTTAGATAAATGTTACAGCTTTGCGATGATCACAAAATTGCTTCACGTGTGTGCTGCAGTTTCCATCTAACATTTTAAAATTGCCGACAAGACAATTTCTTTCAATTACATGCATTGATTCGGCACTTGCCTTCGGAGATGTTTCTAGTTTATTAGAACACTGAAATTTTCCCGTTGTATGCTTTTCTGGCCAAACAAAATTGTTTCTAAATTGTGAATATATCATGAACACATTTTCTATCCACAGATTATTCAAGGTCAAATAAAACAAATTCAACCCTTTCACTCCACACATCGTGAACAGTTTCAGAATCTTATTATTAAAATTAAGAAAAAAAATGACCCTCAGAATGAGTTTTTAAGGATTATTAAATAAATGTTTTAGTCACCCAGGATATAAAGAAAAATCTGATTTCCAGAATGCAAAACTGATATTATTCGAAAAAAATTTCCATACAAACTTTCAACTCGGATTTTATCACTGCACTTAAAAAATGACAAAAAAGTATCATTTGCCCTGAAGGAAAGATAACTTAAAATACTCATGGTTCAAGCGGAAACCATCAGCTCAATCTTACTTGCAGCAAAGATACTTCAAAGAGAAGGTTTATAATAATTAATTTTAATAATAAGGTTTAAATAATTGTGATTATACGTCCTATCTTTAAGTTTTAAGCAAATTATAAAATTTATCAAATACTTTCTCCCATATATTTCAAAATTGTAATAACAAATTTTTGCCATTTTGAAATTTGAGACAAGAAATTATATTTGGAACAGGAATGTGGAAGCAAATTTTAACAACTTTTTTGGATATCATTCTGAATAAACTTGTATATAAAATTAACATGAACATTTCAGTTATTGACAGCCTTATAGAGGCGATAAATGCTAGCGAAATGTCAGAAAATTAATTCTATATAATTCAATCTCTATTTTTGAAAAAAGCGATTTTATCAAACCACAGTTTAAAGGACGCATCAATACAAGTTGCACTTATTACAAAAAACGGACGGTATCTGCAATCCATCCTGAAGACCTTAGTTTTGGCCTTGAACTTCCTGACTAATATTAGATGCTATATAAATGCTTTCGGGTCACGTTATTTTTCTCATGTTATATTGTTACAATCCTACAATGTCTTAATTTTTCATTTATTTGATTAAATTATCTAATAAATATTAGATATTATTATCTTAATTAATTAATTTAATTAATAGTGAATAATGTTTTTATTACCAGAAGCCTGAGATTCATGGCAAATTGTTTTCAACGCAATATTTTCTGTAGATGTACTGAAATGAGTCGAAGAGATGGGAGATAATCACATACATTTTTATACAGAAAATTTGCTCATCCATTCTAATTCATTTTATATTAAATAATAACAAAAATATTTTTAAATGATACAAATTTACAAGAAAGATAATTAAAAAATGGAAAATCTTATGGTAGGGAATGCGGCTATTTGAAAAACTGAATCTGCGATTTTTCGCAACAGAAACTATATGACTGATGGCTAAAGGTTGATAATTCTGACGCCGAGAAATTCTATGAAGATAGCTAAAAGAGCTTGATATCATCGCCATCTAATTTCAAAGAGATGTTTATTTTGGTGAATAGAGATATCACCCGCTACTAGCATAGGATTAATGTTTGAAAAACATAATTGCAAATATTGGATGGCCTCAATCGTTAATGAGCTGGCAGTCAAAATCAAAGACATAAAAGCTTATAAAAAAGGAAGTGAAATTTTGGTCAAAGGGAGTAGAATTTTGGTCTCCAAAGACATTCGAGAGTTACACCTCAGTTTTTTTTTTTTTTTTTTTTTTTTGGAAGAGGGGAGAATTGGACAATTTCCAAGAAACACATTGGGCATCTGCGGTATTAGTTATCTAAATAAGACATTTGTTATTAAAGAACAGAAACATTAAAATGACTGTAAAATCTTTTTTTTAAACGCCTAGATATAAAAATTAGAGTACTCATGGGAGCTCTATTAAAACTTTATATCAATATGAGCAAAACAATGTTTTATTTCTCACATTAAATGGAAAAATTAATCATTATAAAAAATGTTGTGTTTATAAAAAATAAGTTTAAAAATAAAGTACTTTTCATAAAAACAGGAATGTATTCATTTAAGAATACTAATTATCTAGTGAATTATTAAAAGTCAGTTAAAAAAATAGTTTATTTTTTATAATCATATATTTTTTTTAAAAAAAATATTAACATTGTAATTTTTATAGACTAATGCAATGTTTTTAAATTAACTTCATACTACACATAGGATTGAAAATCGTACTATAGGATAGACGTGCTATGTATTTATTTATCACTTTCTCACTAAGAAAGAATTTTAAAAATATTACATTTTTATTAGTAATTTTAATAATTTCAAACATGTTATTGCACAAAAATAATTTTAAACCACTTTAAAATCAAAATTTATATTTTTAATAATGTCAGTTTTATTTAAATACAATTTTTCTAATTTGAATAAATTTTCGTTTATTTAAAAAATTACAATATATTTCACAGAAACATTTTTTTCTTTGTTTTAGCCGCTACATTTTTAAACTCACACGTTACAACGATAATTAATATTTCTTTTGCATATATCTCATTACTCATAAAATTAAGCTATAATTTTTTAAAAATCATTATTAAGATAGAACTGCCAAATTTAAAGGATTGTCATGCAATTGTATTTTGGATTACAGGTTTGAATCATCTTTCATTTTTCAGTGTCCTTTTATTAACTGAATAATTTAAAGACTATGTCTGTATGAAAAAATTGCTCTTCAATCTGATATAGGAAAACTGAAATTTTACAAAGATGACTTTCATATGAATTGTTAATAGCTCTTATTTCGAATACTCGAAAATACTTTCGAAATGGAAATGGCAAAAGCAATGTAAGCGATTTTCAAAGTCATTCTAAAGTTCTAGTAGGCCATGTAGCAAAAATCAGAAAACTCAATGTAACGAATTCTTTTGTTTATTTCATCTGCGCTGCTTGAACCACCGAAAAAATAACATTTATTTCATAACAACCAGAAGTTTCTGCACAGCCCAGTTTGTACTAATCACGATAAATGCAGTTATTCCAGCGTAAAAGATGCTCTACGCCAGGATTTGTTCTTTCCTGCCGCAAGCAGCATATTGCTGTTGAAAAATATTTACCGCTTAGTTTCACTCATGCGAGAAGGGCTATACGGTACGGATGCCGAGACTCAAAGGATAAAGCTTATTAGAAAGAATGTGTCACTTATATTTATCTATAGAGATATTGCATCCATTGATACGTGGATAAAAGGATATCTGATGTATCGGAAACTTCTGGAAACGGCCATTGACTTGACTGTCGCTGTGGCGAATCTATGTTTTTTGGAAAGGAGTTTTATGCGGTAACATAATTTATGGCAGCATTACAGCGCCTAGCCTTCTTTGAAGAAGATATTATTTGGTTGGTTTATATGGTGATCAAATTCGATTTGGTGTTGTGTGCATGGATGTAAAATAAATAAGAGGGCTGGAGTCAATTTTTCTATACAATTCTTATGAGTTTGTTTTATAAAATTTTTTAGCATCCTCATTGGATAAACAACTTATAGATTAGTGACTTAAAGACTTGTTATCAGTCAATTCATTATGGAATATTGGAATGAACAGACCTTAAAGAACGTAATAAAGAACATTTAAAAAATTATAAGTTTCTGCTGAAATAGGTTTACCCCCTTTTTTTTCGCAATTTAATCCTTTGATTACGCACTCGGATAGGCCCGACCGAGTATTGTATATGAATGGGTCAGTTTCGGATCAATTATGGTTTCAAAAATGCCTATTATTCAAACGCGATGTTGAAAATCGCGTTTTTACCTATGGAGGAGGTCCAAAAAATCCCAGAATTAATTCCACACTGAATTTTTAATTAATGTAAACTTTCATTTGATTTCATTATGCTGGGCTTTTTTATTTACTAAATACTTAATTAATCGGAATGAAAGAAATATTTAAATGTAAGAATACTTTAATTTATATATGTTATTAACATTATATATTATTTTTTTATTATTTATTTTATTCATAATCTTATCTTAGTCATCTATTCTTTTCTTACCTATAATCTTTTCTAATTTATTTAACCTTATTTATTTTATTAATATTATACATTATTTATGTAATATTATAGTTATTT
The DNA here is from genome assembly GCA_026543865.1 of Argiope aurantia. NCBI lineage: Eukaryota > Metazoa > Arthropoda > Arachnida > Araneae > Araneidae > Argiope > Argiope aurantia. The sequence continues at coordinate 441,081 of JAPMOR010036035.1, forward strand.
ATTTATTTTTTTTATTTATTATGTAATATTTTATTTTCATAAATTTATCAGCAATTCATTTACTTAAGAGAATTATATCTAGAATTTTAAAATAAAGACAAATATTGATAATGACCCTAAAGCATATACATTGTTTCTTGTAAGATGAATTACTTTTTAAGCCAGGGAATGAAATTAAAAAATTGTTTTACGCAAGAATATGTAATTTTTGGCTAATCAAATCCGGATAAATAAATTCAAGATTTTTAAAAAACAATAGAAGACATTGTTAGGCCATGGAAATTTTGTTAGTAACGAGTTTTAACATTTCGTGTGCGTTTAATATTCTCAATAGCAATTTTTATATTTTCAAATTTTGCAATTCAATACAAAATTTTTATATTTTCATATTTTAACCATCAATTAATCAATGGACTAAATTTTAATTCCATACATGAAATGTCTCCATAGTTTCAAATTGGAGAAATTTTGATTTCAAGCTTCCATAATGATTATAAAATAAAGATTCATGAAGAAAAAGAATTGATTTTTTTAAATACGTTTGTAGATATATACTTTAGAATATTTCCATTTCTTTTCACTCATAATAATTCCTGTACATAATTTGGGTAATAATATGCAAAATATAATACAATACATTTTTGCGCTGAGGGTTAAGGCGTCACATTAATAAAAAATATGTATAAAAGTGACAACACTTAATTTCTTAAAACAGGGTTATGATTAAGGCTGTTGCATGTAGCTTCTGAGAGATCAATAAGTAAAACATGTTTACACTGAAAAAAATTTTAAACTTTTTCCAAGATTCAAAAAATGTAAATTTTGAAAAAAACATTGATTAAAATGTTAATGACTTTACTAAACAGCTCGAAATTCAGTATTAATGAAATAAATTAGTAAACATATTAGCTTTTACCACAGAAATAAAAAAATTTGAAAAACAAAAATCTCTATTAATTTGCGTCATTAAATAAAGAGAAAAATTCTTTTAACATAACTAGGTATTAGACGATTAAATTGGAATTGCGTTTATCGCAAAGATATATCAACTTTCACGTGAAGTAATTTACACACTTTTCAATCAGATATATTGTTAAATGCAATCAGGGCTTTCCATAAGTTTCATACGCGCCATTTACACAAACCTCTCTCAATCTCACAACTTCTTTCTTTCCATGCGAGACAATTCACTATTTCTTTATGCATCTAAGAAGGGTGTATTTGTTTTCCATACAGAAATGCGTGTCACTCTGTAAAATGAATTTTTTTAAACAAGTTTTTTTATTTAAAATTTCTACTCAAATCAATCTCCAAAGTACTGGATTCCTTTAATGTTAAGTCATGCCTTCGGTGAATTAAAAAGATGAGAGAATCTTACATCTGGCCGAATAGTCTATTCGAGAATATTTCGTATCATAAGGAGTAATAATGTTGCATGAAAAATACTTCAGCTTAATTTTGATTCGATAGAAGAAGGGGCTTTGCGTTGTAAGAGAGCTACTTTCCCTTTTGTTGAGCACATTAAACAATGCAATAATGAATTCCGAAAGATATCCTCTCCATTCACGTGCGTGCTCTGTCGCAGCCTAAAGCAGAGTGACAGCTATCGAAGCTCAGCCTATGTGTGTATCAGTCAATTAGTGACTCTATTGTGGTAAGGAGAAAAGTGTAAAAGTGGGCGAGCCCATTTCGAAATCATCAAAGCTACATTAACAAACATTAAACTCAACAGCTTAATTGCTCAATTGAGTAAACTATTTATTGGACTCAAAATTCTGCTCTGTAAATTAACTATAAGACCTGTCATGGCGTACGGTTTCCAAATTTGGGGTGCCACTTCTGCCTGAAACATTGAGAAGTTGCAAGTTTGGCAAAATAAACATCTGATGAAGATTGCTGATGAACCCTGGGACATCAGAAGGAAAAATACTTTATGGTTATCTCCTAATTGAGCCTGTTTCAGAATTTATTAAAAGAACGTCAATTAAGTTCTTCAAAAAATTGCCTCAGATTCAAAACAAGATGTTTTAAAGACCAGGTATTCCCAGTTCTAAGAAAAGATCTAGTTTTGCAATGGATGATGACTAAATAAATTTCCCGTTTGTCCAAAGGTAGAAAATTAGTCGCACCGTTGACAATTAAATCTTTCCAAATGATTCCTGTTGAGAACCTAAATAGATATGATGCACGAAACTTTTTCTGGAAGTTTTCGAGTATTAAATAAGCAAAAAGGGGGATAAGTCGGTTCATAAATAATCTAAATATTATTTTTCTATTAAATTGGATGAAAAAAATAAACAGAAATGCTATTTTTCATGACGTCAGAGCTTCATACTCTTGTCCAAATGAGTCCAAATAATTTCAATCTTTCCTGTAAATTTACAAATTATAAGTTGTTATTCCAAATTATAATTTGAAGGTGCTCAGGACCACTTTTTCACACCACGGAACTCAGCAATACTAAGACGTTGCCGTTGCCATTTCGAAAATTCATTTGTAATGAAACCTCTGCATGCAGCTGGCTACCTTCAAGAGTCAAAAGGAGCTAAAAAGGAGCAAGAGGAACTGTAGAATTCTGCTCAAGATTAATAAAGAAAATTAATTTAAATTAGTTGTTGACAACAATTGAATCTAAGCATCTCGTAGAGAAGCTATGAAATATATTTAATGCATAGATCTTGCATCTAGTGATTTGTAAATTTATTTATGAATAACAATATTTTCTGTTGCTATCTTTTTTGTAAGATTTATGTCTTTTTTTGTAAGATTACAATCGTGGGGGAAAAAAGGAGCAACCTAGCTATATTCTGACATCGTTCATCATAAAATTATAAAAAATATGTCCTTTGAAAGAGCCTAATGAACGCTTAGCAATTTTTCAATTAAAAATTTCGTAAAAAGCAGTCTACATGTTGAAATAAAGGCGCATTTCAAATTTCTAATGAGAACATCCATTTTTCTTCTCAAATTTTAAAACTACATCAAAAGTTATTTCCAAAAACTAATCTCCATTAGCATAGGTCTATTCATTTCGAAACTAAGAGCTAACAAAATGCTGACATTCTGTTGTTAAAATTAAATTTAGAACTTTCATTTATATTTCAATAACTTATAAAGTTATTCATCGAAAAACGTTTTCTTATAAAAATATAATGTATTCTACACATTTTACATAATATTTAAAATAACAAAATGATTTTCAATATGTGAAAAAATTACAAAATTAGAGTCTAAATATTTTAAATTGCAAGATACTTAAATTTTACCATAAATCGAATGAGTGGACCATTTTAAGGGGGCATGCAAAACTTCAGCTCAATCCTCTGAGTAGTTTTCTTGTTACATTAAGTTAATTGCTCCTGAAATGAAGCATTCACAAATTTCAAAATATTTGCAGATTTTTACTTGGCATTTAAATGATTCCTTGAACAAATATCGCTTTCTGCATAGTTGTAATATAAAAATATATTTTAAAAATTCCAAAGAATATAAAATCAAACATGAAAAAATTACATTGCCATAATATTATATTATCAATCGCTACTTATTAATTTTTCTCTTTTTGAAATAAGTTAGAATTTTTATTCATCATCTCATATAATGTCACTTACAGAATATAAAATTTTTTTAAAAAATGAGAACTTTATTTTGTAATTATTACTTTGCAGGATTTAACTATTTAATTTCACAAACATTCTGACAAATTATTTCTCTTAATATTTTAACTATAACAAACTCCAAATTTTCTAATAAGAAAAGAGCATTTGTGCTTCTTTGAATTTACTGATATTGGTTTAAAAGCACAATAATTCTTACGCAATCTGTAATTTCATAAGATTAATTTGGCATAATTATATTTTTTGTAAATTAAATTAAATGCATTTGTAATTAAATATTAAAATTGTAATTATAATAATATTAAAATTTTAATTAAATTGTAATTTTAATTACTAATTAAATTATGTAAAATTATAATTATCAATAATTTTATTTATAGTTGAATAATAATATTGTAATTGTAATTAAATGATAAGTAATACATTTAATTATATTTTTTTTATTCATACAAAAAAAAAATTCCAATGGGCTCAGGTGCGATTTAAACAGAACTTCCAATGCTCTTGAATATGTTTCTCCTGAAGAGAATCAAGATTCTCCTAAAATTTTCGGAGGAAATATTTTGTAGTGAATTTAATAGCAAACCATTTTACTAAGTGGATCGAATCTTTAAAGATGCTTTAAAAATATGACAAAAAATATCACTACCAACGTCCATGCAATATCTAAATCTTACAAATTTAAATATAGAAACAACCCTTTAACAGAAAATATCAAATATCTCCAATTGAAATCAACGTATATAAACCAAAGTTTGGATCGCGGATATTTTTTCCATGGTAAATCTATCCATGACAAAAGAAAAAGAATTGCCATAGGAAATTTCAAAGCTTGCACAATTTTAAATATGTGGACAACTCTTTGCTAAAATTTTAGGCACGTATCTCGTAGTATTATCAATAACTTTAAAATGTTACTTATGATTTTAACATAGGATAATCGATTGCAAAATAATCTGAGTGGCTCTTTTTTCCCCGATATTGTACAGCTATTGATGGAAACTGAAAATTTACGCTGACAATCTTCAAAAGCGAAACGCTTTTTTTAAGCATAATCAAAGGACTTTTTAAGGCAGAGTATTCATGGAACTTATGATTTGCAATAGAAGAAGTTAAATTTATCTGATATCTGATCAAAAATGATGATGGCGAGTTATCTAAAAAATAAACGATAACAATTTATTCAAGGACCTCATATGATGTTGGCGGATTAAGATTTTAACATATTCTAGCTAATCTCTAGCATTTTTTTCTAATTTCTTTACATGCATAACAATATACTTGCAATCAGTCGAACACTATGAAGTGCCAAATTGTTCAGCAACAACAGCTTTGCCTAAATAGCTACTAATGATATATTTCTGAATATTGCGATGAAGAATCCGGGAAACAGTGTTTGTTTGTAGTTTAAATCAATCGTGTACAATTTAGCTCTATCTAATTGTCGTAAAAAATATGAAAACATGAAAATAAATACATAATACACCATTCACAAATTTGAATTGTTGTTCATCTAAAAAAGGCTTCTACATTTTCTCTCAATATCGTTTCAGGTAAGAAGATTTAGATGAAAGTTGAAACACAGAGTTTCTCATTCAAATAAAAATATGTTATTCTGATAAAAAAGGATTCATTTAAAAAGCTTAAGCACTAAAAAAAAGCCTGTAAAGTCAGCCATCAAGGATAGATTAATTAGTACAGGAGTAATTTTTTAATGCAAAATTGAAAATAATGTTTTATAATCTTTTTTTTTAAATCTGAAAGTTTTTTTTGTATTCCACAAAGCTACGTGTTGTGTAGTAGAAAAGGCAGATCTATATATGCATTCTATATATTTTTAATCCGATTTTGTTAAAAAGAAACAAAATTTATCTGAAACAGAAAAGTGTGTATCTCTGCCAATTAAAATCCGCAGCTCGAAAATAAAACTATTCTAAAAGTGATTGTTTTTCGATTTTAAATGGAATCATACTAGCCTATTCTCAAAAGCGAGAGAAAAACTGGTGAGAAAAGTCATATTTGAAAGAAATTACTTTGATTTATTTTACTAGAAAAGCATTAAAATAATAGTGTTCGCCAATGTAATGGTCAAGGCCGGTAGAATGGAATCTGAATGGTCCTCTCTGTCAAGCCTTGAGCATAAGAGGTTGATTAGTTCCAGCATAAAACTTATAACTGTCTGTTTATTTGCATTCGCTGTTTCCTTTCTGTCTCATATACACATGCATTCCGGAAGGACCGTATTATTACGAAGTGATAAAAAACGTATCCCTGACATGCGGACCTTGGCGACAAAATTTGGCGACTTGCCGAGAAAGTTAACGATTTGGCGAAAACGTTGGCGACCTTGGCGGCGAAAGGAATCTTTTAGAAGACTCCAGACGGTCCCAAAATTATATCACCGACACCAGTTTTTCCTTGAAACTTGGAGATGGTTCTGGAACTTTCCCAAGATTACGCCAATTCCTGTAAGTGACATCACTTCCTGTGCGAAGGTTATAAAAAAATCAAGCACTCAAGACTGGGAGATTAGAGGATTAGACAGCAAGCAAGCTGTTGAACTAGCGATTAAATGCACTCCATTATTACAATTGATTGACGGTATTTGTAGAGAAAAATATTTCGTAACATTTAGTGTCAGAAGTGGGGTTAGTCGGATTTTCCTGTGCATGCCTTGGACCAGAGGAATGGATGAAAAATTCGCAGAGCTACTTGCCATGATGACAGAGACGAAAGCTGGACCGGACGAAATGAGAAAAGGCCAAAAGGAATTGAAGGATCAGATTCAAATGCATGTCGAGAGTCAAGTCAAGGGAATTAAGGATCACCTTAATAGTTGCATAGAGAAGATATAAGAAGACATCCAGAGTGTCGAGAGGGAGATTGGAGAAGTGAGGGACAAGGCTCGAATCAATATCGAAGCATTTCAGGAGAGGATCGGCAATCTCGAGAAGAGACTTAGTGAACTCGAGGACAGACCAAACAACTTCCTACCAAGTCCAGAATTCTCGTATACCAGATCGACAGTCAAACCATTGACATATGATGGACAGACATCATGGACTGTTTTTAAAACCCAATTTGATGTTGTCAGTTCTACAAATGGATGGACAGATGTTGTAAAAGCTGGCCAACTTGTAGCGTCTCTCCGAGGATCAGCGGCGGAGGTTCTTTTAGGAATTCCATCTGAAAAGTTGACGGACCTAATGACAATTGAAAAAGCTCTGGAATCCAGATTTGAGGACAGCCATCTAACACAATTTTACAGAACAGAGCTGAAGACAAGACGGCAGAAGGCAGGAGAAAGCCTTCAAGATTTGGCCGCGGATGTGGAGCAATTAATGAGCCTGGCTTACGAAGAATGTCCTCGGAATTTTCGTGAAAGCCTAGCGGTGCAGTATTTCGTTGATGCCATCAGAGACAAAGACACACAGCTTGCAATGAGGCTAATGGATTAAAAATATCTAAAATAGGCTCTATCTTATAGCATGAAATATGAGGATGCAAAAACTGTTTCCCGGAGTCCCAGACATGTCAGACCGATTGAGATTCAGAATGATGCCGGAAGGAAAAGTAATGAAAAATTTGAGTCACTCTGCAGCATTCTGGAAAAATTATTGAACAGTAGTGATGGTAAAAAGAATAACATCCCTCGCCGAAACCCGAATGTGACTTGCTGGAGGTGCAACAAGAAGGGGCACTTACAGAGAGTGTGCTCTGTGGTTGTTTCCAACCAGGGAAACTAACTCATGGCCGTCTTTTGCCTTTTCTGAATGAAGCCCCTGAAGAAGGACTGAGAGTTTCCGCTCTTAGTGGAAATAAAAATGGACTTTACTTAGAAGGACTTATGTATGATGGCAGAAGGACATCTTCTCTATGCTTAGAAGGACTTATGTATGATGGCAGAGCGACATCTTCTCTATGCTTAGAAGGATTTACGTATGATGGACCAATGTATGATGTTGGTAGATACGGGAGCAAACGTCACACTTTTAAGAACAGACTTGGCCCAGAAATTAAAAGAAGAATTTTATTACACGGCTCCTAATATTTCTTTAAAGACTGCTACAAGTGAAAATGCGAAAATATATGACAAATTAGATGCACCCATTTAATTGGGATCAAGAAAATTTCATCATAAGATCTACATAGCTGACATCATCGATCCCTGTATTCTGGATTTCCTACAAAAATGTAACTTTACTATAGACCTTAAGAGAAACGAGATACGAACAGCAGGGGAAGAAATTCCTCTGTTTTCAGCCGATGTACAGAATTCAAAGTCCTGTTATGTATTGGCCAAGGAGAGAACTTTAATACCACCAAGATATGAATGTCTTATCCAGGGGGTTCCTGAAGTTTCTGCACAGTTCAGATATGCCGTAATGGACGTTCCTAGTAAAGTTTCCCAAAAGGGTGTGTTTGTGGCGGCCTCACTAGTTGATTTGAAAACGGAAGCCATCCCCGTTCGAATATAGAATCTGAAAAACAAATCAAAGATCGTAAACAAAGGAGCTGTTATTGCGTCGTGTGAACCGGTGGCGGATATCGTCGCTCGTCCTCAAGAGTTTTCTGGATCACATCCTCCGATAATTTTGGAGAATCTTGAAGGACTTGATGAACAACAACAGAGAGATGTAAAAAAGTTACTTAAGGAATTTCAAAGCTTGTTTTCGACCTGTAACTCTGTTGGCCGGTGCACAATGGCAAAACATAGAATAGATACCGGTGACCATCCACCAATTAAACAACACCCCAGATGATTGCCCCTGAAGAAGGAAGAAACAGAGAAACTAATTAAAGAAATGGTTGACAACGAAATAATTGAAGAAATGTCTAGCCCTTGGGCTTCGCCTATTGTTCTTGTGAAAAAGAAAGACAGATCGACAAGATTCTGTGTAGACTACAGGAAATTGAACGAAATTACTAATAAAGACAATTATCCTCTACCGCGAATAGACGATACCATGGATGCTTTGAACGGAAATCAATAGTTCACGACGCTGGATTTGAAAAGTGGATACTGGCAGGTAGAGATCTGACCTGAAGATAGAGAAAAGACAGCCTTCACCACCGGACAAGGCCTTTGGCAATTCAAGGTAATGCCTTTCGGACTTTTTAATGCTCCTGAAACATTCGAAAGACTAATGGAGACAGTATTACGTGAACTATCGTCTGAAGCCTGTTTAGTGTATTTAGATGGCCTTATAGTAGTAGGACGGGCATTTGAAACGGGCATAGTAGTAGGACGGGCATACAGAAATCCAACCTTAAGTTAAACCCTAAGAAATGCCGATTCTTCAAAAAGCAGGCAGTTTACCTCGGACCCTGTAGGAAAAGCTGAAAACATTGCACGAATGCGGATAAAAAGTTCGGAATGGAAACGGATATTTCCGTGAAAGGTTTAACAAAAACAACGGTGAATCCCTGGTCTTCAAGTGAGATACAAATAGCACAGTTGGAAGATCCCGCTTTATTAAGCCAATTTTGAAGAAGAAACAAAATTTGGCGGATCAACCATCTTGGCAAGAAATCGCTCCTGAAAGTCCGGCAACGAAACGATACTGGGCTCTTTGGGACTCCTTATATCTGAAAGACGGTGTTTTATACCGCAAGTGGGAGAGTGATGATGGAACCACCTGCCGATGGCAATTAATTCTCCCAAAGATTAGAATTCCAGAAGTTCTGCAAGAGACTCATGACAGCCCAAGTGGAGGGCATTTTGGAGTCATGAAAACCTTGAGTAAAACAAGAGAACGATTTTTATTGGGATCGACTTCGCGCTGACGTTGAAAAATGGTACAAGGAATGCCATGCTTGCACAGCCCGAAAAGGACCTAAAACAAGAACGAAGGGTCGTTTACAACGGTATTATGTGGGCTCACCATTTGAAAGAATTGCTTTGGATATCCTAGGACCTTTTTCTGTGACGACAAAGTGTAATAAGTATGTTCTGGTGTTAATGGACTATTTTACCAGGTGTCCCGAAGTAATTCCCATTCCAGATCAGGAGGACTCGACTGTAGCTGGAGAATTAGTTCGAAGCTGGATCTCATGTTATGGCGTGCCAATGATTTTGCATTCTGGTTAAGGAAGAAATTTTAATTCCGCGCTCTATACTGAACTTTGTAAACTTTTGGGGATTGAGAAGACTCGCATGACAGCATTGCATCCCGAGTCCGATGGAATGGTCGAAAGGTTTAATCGAACAATTTTAAATAATCTGTCTTTATTTGTTTCGAAAAATCAGATAATTGGGATGTACATCTGCCACTCTTTCTCTTGGCCTATAGGAGCGTAGAACATGAGGCGACGAGACTGAACCCATCAGAAATGCTTTTTTGTCGAACGCTGCGATGCTGCGATTGCCCTGTGATATTCTCTTCAGATGACCGAGTGAAACACCTTCCTCGCCGACTGAGTACATGAAAATTTTAGAAGCGCGTTTGGAAAGTATACATGCTTTTGCCAGAGAGGGAATTAAACTGGCCAGCGAACGAATGAAAACTCGTTACGACTCCAGAGTTACAATTTAAGGAGGGTGATCTAGTCTGGATGTATAACCCGAAGCGACGGAGAGGTCTGAGTCCGAAGTTACAACAGAACTAGGAAGGACCTTATATTATTGTCAAGAGATTAAACGATGTCCTCTACAGAGTACAGAGGTCGTCGCATGCCAAGCCAAAAGTCATCCACATTAATCGGCTGGCTCCGTACCGGGCCACTAATCATAGTTCTATGAAACGAGACTACCCGGGTCGTGCAATCTTCGAAGGGAGAAGCAGTATTACGAAGTGATAAAAAACGTATCCCTGATATGCCGACCTTGGCGACAAAAGTTGGCGATTTGGCGAGAACGTTGGCGACCTTGGCGAAGAAAGGAATCTTCTAGAAGACTCCAGATGGTCCCAACATTATATCACCGACACCAGTTTTTCCTTGAAACTTGGAGATGGTTCTGGAACTTTCCCAAGATTACGCCATTTCCTGTAAGTGACATCATTTCCTGTGGGAAAACTATAAAAAAAGCAAGCACTCAAGACCGGGAGATTAGAGGATTAGACAGCAAGCAAGCTGTTGAACTAGCGATTAAATGCCCTGCATTATTACGATTAATTGACGGTATTTGTAGAGAAAAATATTTCGTAACAGTATTGTCTTATGTGTAAAAGAATTTTCTTGGAGTTGCACAAGCTGGTAAACAAGGCCACGGGTGTAAATCAATGATGCCTTCGTATCCTGACATTTCTGAAAGGGAAGTTTAAAAAAGATGGACGCTAATAAATTTAATGTCGAAGTCGGTAACTTGGCTAATTTAAATTTTTAATTCATGGCAATTCGCATTTTTTTCTGATTTCTAGAACTTCTCATTCATGTGATGTTAAAATATCGACTGCAAAACGTTATTTTAATTTTAATATTTTTATTTAAATCCAGGCCTACAAAATTATAATTTTTTTAAATTTCGATTTTTTAAAAATTTAAATATAAAATTGTTCTTTGTGTTCACAGTGATCAAAAATAAATAAATTTTAATGCCCTTAATTAAAATTTATGAATCTAATAAAAAATATTTTCAAAGTTTCTTATTTTTTTTAAATAAATTTGTAGTAATTGGTATCATAAATTTATTAAAATTTTTATTATTAAATATTATTTTATTTCACTTTAAAATTTCCTTGTTTATTTATTTATTATGTAATGTTTACTATAACTGTTAATGGAAAAATGACTCTTTCCCTGATTGAGAATAAAATTGGATGCTGACGATAAATTTATCAATTCAAAAAAGGAGATATTTTTTCAAATATTTGGATCACAAATAAGAATATCTCTTATGTTTGAATACAGAAGGCATAATAATAATGGATTAAAATTCAAAATGAGCTGAATTTTAAAAAATCAATCAGGTATTGTCGGAAATTGTTTCCATTTTGATGCCACACATCATTTTTGGTATTGATTTCCCACTACAAAGCGAATACAGAGGAGATATTTGCATATGTTAAAGAGAGACTAATATATATATATATATATATATATTATATTTTTTTAGTATAAATTCTGAAATTTTTTGCTAATTCAATATGAAAATGCGTATGAGGATCGGTTTTAGAATCA
>JAPMOR010036035.1:457818-496095 GCA_026543865.1 Argiope aurantia
ATATATACATAAATTAATAATTTATATATCAGTTAAAAATAAGTTTTTGAAAAGAGACTGAATTCTCATTGTTATAATTATCAGAAATAAAATGTTGGCAATTTTCATTGAAAAACGTCATTAAAAATATCGCACTTGAACTCTGGAATGTAATTTTCTCATCTCAAATCAAAGTGTTTTCCAAACCTTTCTCACTATCTTTATCAACACAGCATTAGTACCTACTTATATTGTTTTGAGAACCTTTAAACACAGAACCACCTGTTGGCTCATTCTATAACTATACAAGATTGCTTTAAATCACCAATCAAAACTCCCGCGCAAGAACTACGTTAAACTCCAAACTACGCTTACAACAATCTAATAGAATCCAGCCATGTCAGCGCACACCCACGCGCAAAAAGAATGTCTAAAAAAAGCAAATCAAACAGGTGTGGGATATAGCCCACGCCCGGAAGACTTACCTTGTTAAAAATCGTCGCTCCACGATAGCGGACGGCATGCACCAAATGTAATCAGGGAGTTTGGCTAGCGCTTTAACTCTCGCGGTTACCGTTCCGTTTAACGTTCAGCGCCCCCCGACGGAGTGGCTAAAAATCGATAGGCCAACCCGGGAAAATGGGAAGAGACAAGCCTGAAAAGAATTTCTCCTCATCATCCAGCTGAGGAATATAATTAGAACACCGCCGGCACTTGGGGGAAGTCCGATGAAAAATGATTGACACAATGAGAGGAGACTCCATTGCGGGAGAGAGCAAAAACCGAGGAACTGTCACCTGTGTGTCTCAGCGAGCGAAAAAGTGCTCTCCGTTCTTGAACTGTCACGTAGCTCTAAAGTTGGATATTGCGTGAATTGAAAAGTCCTAAAGCAGATTTATGCAGCAGTAATGAGGGTACATTAATAAAGTTCCTATATTAATACAACTCTATGAAATTTTAAAACAGCTCTGAAACATAAAAATCAAAAAAAAAAAAAGAAAGAAAGAAAATAAAACTTTTAAAATCTGTAACCGTAATTTCGCTATCCTTATTTTTCCCCTTCCTTAAATCAAATAACAGTTTGATAATCATAATGCAAAAATCATCTTTATGGATCCAAAACTGCTCCTATAAATAAAAAATTGCTCATTTTTCTACATTTCTGTAAAGTTTTTAAAACCGCCATTTTGAAGCTACGCGTGAGGATAGACCTCTTAATTTTGAGAAGGAGGAAGGAATAAAGCATTTCTGGCAAAAAATGAATAGCACCTGAAAAAGTTACAACTTTTTCAAAAAATGGGATATTAACATTGACATATTTCGTATAATGTTAGATTTCTCGTATTATTATCAAGTTGCTACTGGGACATACCTCGATTGCATAGTTTGCATTGCGAAGATTTCTTAATTCTTTTAAATTTAATGGAACACAAGATCTCTCAACTACAGCTCAAGATGTACTCAAATGAATGCCCGATTTTTTTTTATTATAGAAAAACGTTCATGCTTATCTGGGAAATGTATTCTTATATAAATTTGAACACCTTTCATCCTTTTTTTTATATAAAGTTCTTTTTAAAACATATTTAAGGGTACACCAGAAGTAGCTTCAATAAGTTTGATGGTAAAAAAATAATTATAAAAATTCAATACAAGTAAGTACCTTTTCATCTAGTATTTACCTATACCATAAATTTAAGAAGTCATCGATTGTTGATTTCTGAAAAATAAAATATTCGTCATTTTTAAAGAAAAGATATCCTCTTTAAAAAATTCAGCTTTTTTTTTCTTTTTCTTTTTCTTCTCTTTTTTTTTTATTTTTTTAACATAAAATACATTTATACACAAAAACATAAAAAATACATTTATTAAGGCTATATTTATATTCTGAAATCCCTCCACTTTTCTCGCAATTCTTATTTTTGATAAAACTTTTCACGGAATTTGTGAATGTTCGCTTGAATAAATTTCAGAACTATTACATATCGGTTTCTGTGTTAATATTAGAAATTTTCGGCAAACTTGCAGATGAATGAGAATCCGCTTTCCAGCGCCGCCGGTCATCAGGAACATGCAGCATAACTGAAACGAAAACATTGACTGCCTGCTTCTAGTATACCCAAACGAAGAGCAAATCCATTAATAGGTCTGTAATCTTCACTATTTGCAAGCTAAAAAAATAAATAGTTTCATAAATAGAAATTTAAAAAAAAACTCTTAAAAAAACTAAAAAACCTATTAACGCTATTTACAGTATTTTTGTCATATAAAGAAAAAATACGAAACTCAGTTGTTTCCGCAATTGTTATTTCAATTTGATTGATTACAACAATTCTTTTCAACAAATACTTAAAAGCACATAACATAAGGATTAATAATTTAAATAAGTGTATATATATGTGTGCGTGCGTATGTGTTGCTTGCGTGTAGTTGTGTGTGTGTATGTGTATGGGTGGGTGCGTGTGGGTGGGTGTGGGTATGGGTGGGTGGGTATGGGTATGTGGGTGGGTGGGTGTGTAAGAAGCAGAAAACACATATTTTTGTCTCTATATTATTAGTGCTCTTCCAAAAAGATGAGCAATAGTAGCATGAAATTTGTGAATGTTATTTTAGTATACATTCCTAGGTGCACTGTATGGCTTTTAGCTTTTAAAATAATAGATTTCTTAGGATATTTAAATTGAACAGAAATTAAACAAAATTTCATTCACTTTTTCATCTGTAATTTCTGCTATTTATTTTACAATCTTACATCCATATATCTATAATATTACATTTATCTTACAATTGCAATCTATCTTAAAATTGCGCATTTATCTTTTTATTGATCTCAATCTAATTGTTATACGATTTATATTTAACTCTTATGAATTTTTCAAATTTCATTTCAAACACTATGAAAAAAGCTACTTTTTATTTGTTTAAACAAGTATTTTTGTAACATCAAATTCTTAACTGTAACTTAATTAGTTACGTCAAACTTATAAAAATATTACTGTTTTCTAAGCCAATAATTACAAGGCAAAACATTTCCTTCAGTTTTAATTTCACAGTATCTACATCTTTCAATATTATGTATATAAGTAATATGTAGATTCTCTTCAAATAACTGCTTATTTCATTTTACTAAATTATAGTATTAATCAATTCTATGCAATATCCCATTATTGCTATATTAGAAATTAGAAAATCATAATTTGCATTTAATTTCCTAATCATCAATATTTAATTCAGTTTGGATAATTTATCGTTTGGCATCTGATCTCTTGAGCACTCTATCTCTATTTTATCCGTATTTATTTGGCGTTCGCCAGATAGCAATTCTCTTTGATGATATTTACACAGAAAGAAAGGAATTCTACAGATGAACTAACATGTAAAAGTGTTTGGCGCACCCTAGATCCGTCTGGGTCGAATTCTCTCCCACTGTGGGGTGCGGTAGTTAGGGAATCTAGATGAAAGTTTAGATATCGGCCTTGACATTTGACTGCAATATAAAATTAAAAGATTCATACCAAAATAGACTAGAGTTGCTTTGAAAAAGGACGCAAATCTGACTAAATACTTGGCATTTTGCATCATATTATCTAAGAGATTCTTTAGCAAATTTGGATCACGAATTTTCATATACACTTGATGGATTCGGCATGATTCCATTATCCAATCCCCACTAAGCATGTTGTGTATGAATACCGCTGAAAGTATGCAAGAAATTCATCTAATAAAAAACAATGGAAACAAATTAAATTAAATAAACTGAAGACAACAACAGATGACAGCAACAGATAGTGAACTGTCGTGACATCCGGAGGAAGAAAAATGTGACAAAACTGGAGTTGAAAAACCAAACTGTGACATGAGTGCTTACGTAACTGGTTCAAGTGCGTCACTTCATTTTACTTCATGCTTCAGAAACCGTTTAGGATATTTTGAGAAAGTCGAGTAGCTTTTCCAAGAAATATTTTCCCTTGTACCTTTCTTCGTTGATACTTGCACCAGCTGTTGCTGGACACTGCGCATGCATAAAAGGCTGAGTGTTGAACAGCAGAGACGAAAGAAAGTAATGATCAAAAACTACACAAAGTTTGCAGGAGTTTAAAGTTTTCAGGATTATTTCGAGTTGCAATCTCATAATAGTTTTGTAATGTTTCTATAAAATTATCTGTTAACTTGTTCTTTCTTTTTAGTCCCTTTGTTGATATATTTTTGACTTAATTTTCGGAAAGAAATTTACATGAAATCAAAAGGAAAACTACAATGTAAAAAAATGATAGAGAAAGTGAAGTTGTTGTCAATGAATGTACTTCAATTAAGAAAATATTTTCAAATATGTATGGCTGGCCACTAGCAATTTCGTAAAAATATTATTTGTAATTTAAAATAAAGAAAAAATGTTAAAAAAATAAATTAAAAACTGCATTTTACGATTTCCGGTTATAGACAGAGAGACATCCAATTCATTTAGCAGCCGGTAGAATTTTTATTGAAATGAGCTGTATCGCGGCTTCCAGAAGACAGAAAAGGAAAATAAAAACGGTTTTAGAAAGAAAACTGCTTAGGTTGGAAGATTTTTGCAAAAATAATAAAAGAAGCTGCAAAATGGAAAAATTCTATTTTCAACGCATATGTTAAAAAGAAAATTTTAAAATCCCCTAAAAAAGAAAAAGAAAAAAAAATACTATGAATTGTTTTTTCCAGCAGGTTGTTCAAAACACGTGAAAGAAGGAAAGGCGGAATATGATGAGCTGCTTGACTAGTTCCAGGTGTTTCAAAGAGCAAAGGGAAAAGATGCGGAAAACTCCGAAAGATTTATCAACGCGAAACTATTTTACTAATTTAATTGAATTTTAAAACAAATAATTGTTAGATTATTTTTATTCCTATTAATGCTAGATATATTAGCTAGTAATAAATGAATGTAGCTATGAACGTTTCATTTTTTTTTCATGAGAAAAAACAAATTACGAAATAATGAATCCTTCTCTGCCTTATTCTCTATCGGTTCATTTTCCACAATTTGGTTATCATTCATTCATTCATCTTTTCCATATTTTGTACCGAATTTTGAATAAGTTCATTAATTAATAAAACTTTTCAGGAAATTTAAATTATTAAAACCATTCTCTTGATGGATTTACCATTAAAGGATGCTATGTTAAAAATCTACTGCATATATTTCAGAAGAGAAAAAGAAGCAAAATTTGTTTTTATTTATATTTCATTATGGAATTATAACATTTAAATATAGTTAACATATATTTATTTTGTTGCAAAATCCAATTTAAAGCTATTATTTTTCTAATTAATAGAATTTAATAATTGCATTTAAAATTAAACTTTCCATTCCAGACTTTATATATACATTTACATGCAATCTTTTTGTACCTGCAATTCATTTACCTGCAGTTTAATATGCACTCTAAATGGAATACAGAATTGATCTAATACATCTCAGTTTTGTTAAGAATAAATGTGTAATGCATAACTTAAAATATCTCTGAATATAGGTAATAAATAATATAAAAACAAAAATAAGAAGCATGCATAAAGGAGACAATATGCACTGACTATGGGAAACAATATAAAAAATAGAGAAGAATTTATATATTAAATTATTAATAAGCAATTAAAATGCTTATTTTAGTCCTATAAGGAGAAATCAAATAATATTCGATATATTTACCTTTCACTAATACGAAATATCGCTAACACGCGAATTTCAGCTTTTCTGATATTTTGATCAATGAAAAAATGCTGAAAATAAAAAAAAGTGCTTTCTAAAAAAATAAATAAATACAAATAACACATAAATTCGAAAATAATATTCTTCTTCTAGAACGTTTGTCTTCTCAAGTCTCAATTCGAGCTGTTTAGACGTTGCTTAGAGATGTGTGATGCGTTTGAGAATCGCATCAGTTAATCAATTTCATTCAACATGAATATGCGGAATTGAATTCATTGGAAACACAAAATATCTAGATTAAATACTTAGTAAATACCTAGTAAATCAATGTTATATTATGCCCCTGATAAAAGTTAAATCCTCCTTTTTGCATCCACATACCAAAGTTTTGCTTCTTTATGAATTTAAGCTTGCTGCATTTGAATTTCTATTTGCTTCTATCAGCTGCATAAAAATTAAGATAACTCTTTTAAAAAATCTCAGCAAAACTATTGCCTCAACTTCGGGCTTGAAGAAAACTCGGTGCCATTTTTACTTCACGTTCTCTGAAAGAATTATCCTTCATCGAGTATCCACTTAGGTCTACCCTCATCTCAGTTCGTCAACAAATAATTCTTAACTAAATCCAAAGAAAATTTCTTAATATTTCTGGAACATTCCATACAATTTCTATTGCAACACTTTAAGTCATTGAAGTAATTTTCTCACTTTACATTGAATTGTAATCAGAAGTAATTGATGAAGTCTATTAAAGAACAACTGATCTGAATATAGCAAATCTTTTCCAAGATTTAACAATCCTACTGAAGAATTTAGATTTGGAATTTTTCCGTTCTAAAATCCACTCTTCAGACTTCTTTCTTGAAGACATTTCTTAAAACAAGAATTCCAAATACCAAGAATGAAATTCATTTTCATAGATAGATTTAAAATTGACTTTGCATTTTGTGTTTTCCAATTTGTTAAATTCACTAATGTTTGGCCAAATTGATAAAGATAAAAAGCATGTTAAGATCACCTCGCCATTGAAGAAGCGTGCAAATGATTTATCAAATGTAACAACAAGGCTAAGATATGGAGTCTAGTTTAAAGGTAATAATCTCATTTTAATTCAATTGGTGCAAGAAAGTCCAAAAGTGAGAGTAATGCAAAATATTTTATTTCACCACCATTCTTCCTCAATTAGGTTGAATCAAAGCATGTGTATGGACCACGATGGCAACAAGGCAGTAGACTCTTCAGCGAAGCAGGCCACATACGTCTGATCTCTGTTCAAGCACCAGTTCCTATAAGTCCCCTCGATGGTACATTTTTCAAAAATAGCAAGAAGAATGGAACTACAGCTCAATCAGGAAAAAAGTTCATAAAATTATTTCCAACATCGTGGAACAGGCAAGACATAATTTTTGCAATCGATCGTTGCCCGATTCCCCCACATTTCTGGAAGTTCTACATAAAATATTCTCAAGGATATAATTCCGAGGAAGCTACATATCCACTTTATTATGCCATTAACTGCTATTCAATGAGTATTTTCGCATTAGTAAATCCTTTTAGAAACTAGAAACAAGCAGGTGAAGCAGTGCGATAAAAAGCAAAATATCCAAGATCAAAATAAGACACTTTTTGCATTTCCTTCGAGGTAACAAAGACCGGCTTCCTTCAGATCCAAGCCGAGAATAATTTATTTCATCAATATTCTCATTTCAACCGCTTTCCTAGCGAATTAATCTTCGAATGAAATTCCATGATATAATTTTTATCATGAAACCTCACCTATTTTTCATAATTGCATTGTGACATTTTTTAATTGTAATATAGCATTTAACGTTTCCCCCCTCCATTTTTATAAATCTTTTCGTGTATACCTATTTAATTGAGAGAGAATATTAAAGTCTTAAATCTGAGGGCATACTGTGAAAAAAAGGGAGAAATCTAATTCCATGTCATATAATCATTTTTTTCAATAGCACATTTCTTACGATTATGTAAACCAAATAAAAAATCGGTACAAATGTTTTGCAACAATTTCAGCGTAAAGGCTAAGCATTAAGTTGTAATTTTCATCAAATCTGTATACGTATTTTTGTGGATAAATCACTATCTTTTCGAACACTAGAAAAATAACATATATGTTCTGACAAAAAGACAGCTTTCTCGTTATGCACATAGATGAGGGATTGGCCAATACCTTTCTTTATGAGATAGCATATTATTAGCTAATCCATTGAACCTATACATGAAATATCCATCAAAAATTTACTAATTCAATGAAACCTCGTAATATTAAAAAAAAACATTTTCTCAATAAATTGTCCAAACGCCTCCAAGGAGATACAATTCTTTTAAGGGTGACTTTTAACACTGAAAAAAATGGATGTTACTTACAGAAATCCCTCACTTCCTTCTTCAATCTTCTGCAAGAAAATTATCAAAGTTTATTAACTTTGAAATTGTTCAATCCTTTTATAGATACAATATAAATGAGCTTTTAAAATGCAAATTCAAAAATCCCTCTAACATTGATAATTCACAATTTTATCATGCACTGATTTTGTATCCAAAACAGAAGAATAATCTAACATATAACACATCCCTTTCAGTGTTTTTTTAGCATAAAAACTTCTTATTTAAGACAAGTCACTGTAAAAATTCCGTTATTATACATAAATTATATTTCACCTTCCTTCCTTTTGGAAAATATTCATCTTTCGATATTATGCATGTAAGGTTCACATAAAGTGAATCGATTAAATAATCGTAATTGTATTCATCTTAATATATTTTGTAAATGAATATTGGCATCAATATGTAATGGAGTAAGATGTAAAACCGAAGTAAGACGTGTATCGCTCATATAATCTTTATTCTAATTAAATGTTTATTTTTACTAAACTACTTTTCAATTATTAACAAGTTGATTCATAATTCAACCTTATATGGCGTAGTCGGAATCTAAAGAACCTTTTCAAAGTTAAACCTTTAAATACTTTTGAAAATTTTACGCATTTGCTAAGCCTAACTGGAATCATCAGACTTCCTCGCCAAGGATTAGAATCTCGCCAAGATTGTTTTTGCCTGAATGATCTCCAAACAACGACAACTTCCCGCATAGTAAGTGAATTTCTTTAAAGTATCAATAGACTCTTTATCAAAAGAAAAATAAGTACGAATATTCTGATAACCTTTTTACGAATATTACTTATTCCGAAGAATTAAATTACTTCGCGTTTGCTTCTTACACAAGACGGCGCCAATCCATTTTCGCCCAATTCTTTATTTTGTCTAGAATCCCTGAGCGAAAAAAAAATGTCAACAAGTGATGATATTATTTTTAATTCTTTAGAAGCGCATCCGCTACAAAGTTTAACGATGACTGAACTGAAAAAAGAATTGCGTTTCAGAAATCTTTTGCAAACAGGAAATAAAAATGATTTAATCTCGCGTATTGTTGAGGATAATAAAAAAAGAAAAAATGATGGAACTTTGGATGAATTAAATGCTTGTCGCATGAAATTTTTTAATGAAGAGGAGACATTTTCTGATAATGCACAATTATTGACAGAAATTGAGTCTTTGCGAAAACAAGTAGAACTTTTAAGTAATTCTTCTACACAAGCAGCAATTCCTACACCTCCTTCTCAAATAGATCCGAATATCGCAGCTATTTTTTCTACATTGATGGAAACGCAAAAAAAATTTTTAGAAAGGCAAATAACTCCGAATGTGATTCAAATCACATCTACAAATGACACTGCAAATTCAATCCAAATATTTAAGGGAGACATAATTGAAAATGCCCTCGAATGGTTAAATGAGGTGGAAAGAATTTCAGCTTTAGCTAACTGGTCCGACGAATTAAAATTAAAAAATGCTATTTCACGTCTCTCGGGATCTGCTAAAAATTGGCAATTAACAACAGGAAAAAATTTAAATGATTGGAATACTTGGAAAAATGCTCTCGCCTCAAGATTCAAAAGACGTATAACAATGCAAGAATTTTTGGCTCACCAAAGTGAACGAAAATTGAGACATAATGAAAGTTTAGTCGATTATATTTATTCAAAAGATGCTCTTTTGGAAAAAGCTCCCTTTACTATTCCCCAACCTGACCGTATTTCTATGATCATAGGTGATATAACAGAAGAAAAATGGCAAATTGCATTAGCTACTCAAAATTCTAATACGGTTGAAGAATTAATTGATAGGGCAACTGCACTTGATGCTATTCGTAGTGCAAAACAAGAGCATAAGAAACATTCTCCGAAAACTCAAATTAGATCTTCTAATACATATGATAATCAGCATCGTAAATACAATCCAATAACTGACGACGTTCGAGATATTACTTGTTGGAGATGTGGAATTAAAGGCCATGCTTCTTTTATGTGTAGTTTACCACCTCCTACCCGTGGTTCAACCATAGCTCAACCAAGAAATACGTCACGACAAAATCAGAATTCTCACAGTCAAACTAGTTCTCAATTCCCGTCTGCTAGCAGTTCAACTAGTTCTAATAATAACACGTTAGTCGAAACCACCAGTTTGAACTCTTCAAATTCCCGCCGCAACAACAATAATCGCAACTCGACATCTGGAAGATCAACAGCTGCAAATAATCATTCCATAAATTGTATTAGAACTGAAACGAATAGGCGTGCATTAATACCTGTTATAATTAATAATGATACGGAGATTCAAGCTCTCTGTGATCCTTGTGCAGACATTACTGTCATTCAAGAATCTTGTGTTCCAAACGATATTGTTATTCACCCGTGGACTGATGGACAGTTCCAAGTTGTTGACCATGAAATAAAGCCAATTGGTTGGATTTCTTTAAATATAATTGTTGGAAATGTGGAACATATGATGCCTAAAATTGGAATCTGCTCCCAGCTTCCATTTAAACTTATTTTAGGATTCGATTGGCAGCAACAGATTCAAGCTAGATGCACTTATGAACCTAATGGTTCATTATGTATTTCTACTCCAACTTCATTTCATTTGTACGAATGTATTCATGCTTCAAAACCTAGTATCAACTGCGTCGCTCATCATCAACCCTCACTAGATGATGTTACCTTGCCGGAAGCTGCACCTAATATAGTTTCATCCGAAACAAAACTTATCCCTAAATCCACAGGACTCTCTACAACTCAACAAGCTCAACTTGATGCAGTAATTGGAAAATTTTCTGACGTTTTCTATTCTAATGATGACAACATTGGACTATGTCCATATGTGGAATTCAAAATTGAATTGCAGCATGAAAAGCCTATTAAATGTAGACCGTATAGACTTTCAGAGCCTGATCGCCAGTTTCTAAAAACGCAGATTCAAAAATGGTTAAAACAAGGAATTTGTCGCCATTCCAACTCACCGTACGCAGCCCCTGCCTTTATTGTGGAGCAGCCCTTCCATGAAAGTACTCCAAGGCGAGTTGTGGTAGATTTTTCTCGCACTATCAATCCTATCACGAAAATTGATCCGCACCCAATTGACCAAATGGAAGACGTTATCCAACGCACTGCAGGCAGGCGCTACAATTCTAAAATGGATGTAAAATCTGCATTTAACTGCATTCGCATAAAAGAGACCGACACCTACAAAACTGGATTTGTCACTCCTGACGGACATTATGAATTTCTTCGAATGCCTTTTGGTGTCACAAATGGCCCCTCTACAATGACACGAGCGATTAAATTAGCCTACGATCATTTAGCACCTTACAATGTGAACACATATATTGATGATATATCGACTTCCCATGATGACTTCAATTACCATCTCAAAGTGATTTGTAAAATCCTTGAAGCAACTCAAAAAGCTGGTTTCAAGCTGACACAAGAAAAAGTGCAATTTGCAGTACCAGAAATCTCTCTTTTTGGCCGTATTGTCTCTCAAGATGGTGTTCGTCCTGATCCGGAACGCATAGCAGCAATTGAACGTTATTCAACTCTCAAATCAATTCATGAAGTCCGTAGTTTCCTTGGGTTTGCCAATCAGTTTCGAAAGTATATTCGTAACTATGCTATTATAGCCAAACCACTTACAAGCGTTTTAAAAGGTTTAGAAAAGAAGACCAGCAACGCTCCCATAGTTTTAACTGATGATCAACAGCGAACATTTGAAACTTTGAAATCTGCAATTACTACCGCTCCCATTCTTTCGTATTTCAAACAAGGCCTACCAACTTTTGTAGAAACTGATGCCTCTTATTCAGGACTCGGTGCAGTTTTATCCCAAGAACAGAACGGCAAGCGTCATGTCATTGAATATGCGTCGCGTACATTAAAAGATGCTGAAACACGCTACCACAGTAACGAACTGGAATGTACTGCTGTACATTGGGCATTGACTGAAAAATTTCGACTCTATCTCCTTGGCCACAAGTTTCAACTCATCACAGACAATTATACAACTGCTTATGTAATTGCAAAATCTGCAGTTAATCGAAAATTTGCGCGATATTTAGTAGATTTGGCTCAATTTGATTTTACAACTGAGCACCGGCCAGGAAAGCAAAATGTCATTGCTGATCACCTTTCACGTTACCCAACACCACCTGTTTGTTTAGCAGTTACTGCAAGTTATGAATCTGAAATTTGTGCGAAACAGAAAAGAGATGACTTTTGTCAGTATATTTTTCGCTTACTCAAAGAGAAAAATCCAAGCAAAAAGACAATGTCAGTCATATGCAATTACAATATCGATAACAATACTCTTGTGCGAGTGAAAGACGAAAAATCGAGACCTGTTGTAGTGATCCCTAAGGCGATGAAAGAACAAACTTTGATTGCCTGTCACGATGATGTTGGACATATGGATGCAAAAAAAACTCTTCACAATTTACAATTGCGTTATTGGTGGCCAAACATGCGCAAGGACTGCAAAGCATATGTTCGAAGCTGTCATAAATGCCAAATTGTTAACCGACGCACTGCTAATGCCTATGGTCTTTTGCAGCAATTGCCAATTCCGTCCACACCTTGGGAAATTGTGTCCGCTGATCACGTAATCTGTTTGCCAGAAACAAGAAGCGGAAACACAAATATGCTTGTACAAATTGATCACGCCACACGCTATGTAATCGCAACACCTTCTGCATCTCTCGCCGCTCATACAGTGACTGATGCTCTGTATCATAATATAATACTCAGATATGGACCGCCAAGTATGTATTTATCTGATAGAGGAACAGCATTTACCGCACGTCACACTCAGCGGTTTCTTCAAAAGTATGGAATCACACAATCAACGACTCCACCTTATTCGCCACAAGCTAATAGCATTGTTGAAAGAGCCAATGGCATAATTGTGTCCACTTTGAAAAAAATGATTGACAAAAACCCGAATAAATGGGACGAATTACTTCCAAACGCCTCATTGGCAATCAATACTACAAAACAAAATTCCACCAAGAAATCCCCATTCTATTTACTTCATGGTTATGAGCCACGCCTTCCCCGTGAACTTCACCTTGGTAGCTTCATAGATGATACTCCACGTGAAGACCAACTAGACCTTTTAAGTTTGGCCAGGGCCGAAGCGTCAAATAATGTGTATGAAACACATTTGGAAAACAAGAAGAGATTTGATCTCCACCGCAGATACCATTCCTTCAAGGCAGGAGATCTCGTATTGTACGACTGGCCGAAGAAAGGAGATCACAAACTTTCTTCCATTTTCAAAGGACCATTTGTGATTGTGCGTCCAGTCGGGGCCGTGTGCTACGAGATCAAGTCTACGACACAACAGAACAAATTTGTCAAGGTTGTTCACGTACAACATCTTCGTCCTTACTTTAAACGAAATACACCGACCAACGAAGAGAACAGCACAGACGAAGAGAATGAGAACTACTGAGCTGTCATCAAAATTTTTGTTTCTTTTACGCTTCAATTTTAAAATTTATTTTTGACTGTCTAAATTTTATATTGAGCGGGGCCGAATGTAAGGTTCACATAAAGTGAATCGATTAAATAATCGTAATTGTATTCATCTTAATATATTTTGTAAATGAATATTGGCATCAATATGTAATGGAGTAAGATGTAAAACCGAAGTAAGACGTGTATCGCTCATATAATCTTTATTCTAATTAAATGTTTATTTTTACTAAACTACTTTTCAATTATTAACAAGTTGATTCATAATTCAACCTTATATGCATTATTTTGTTAATAGGTTGATAAGTCGTATATTTAGTAATCATAACGCAGTTTCATAGCTGTTGACATGATGTTAAAACTATTTGACACTAAGTGGCTAAAATTATCCACTTTTATAGTGAAGAACAAAGCGCGAAAAATCAGAAATATGTGACAACAAGTCAATGAAATAGATTAGTACAAAAATTTTGAGTTGTTAAGTCTTGAAAAAGAATCGTAATTCAAATTCTCAAACACAAGTTAAAAGTAATCGAGAATTACCAGCACACCAGGTACATATGTAATATTATAATAGCACATTATGCGAATCTTTATTTCTTGCAAAACAAAGAGGTGTCTCTAGAAAAATAATTATCTAGAAAAAAAATGAACAATGAATAACACTTTGATGAATAATGTGCAATCAAGCTCTTGTGCAAATACAAAATTCGTGAAATTGTCTTCGTTTTGTTTTGAATAGATGAATCATTAAGTAAAAAAAGGGCTTAAAATTCTATCTAAATAATAAACAGCAATTTCATTTTAAAACGGATATCGTGATTAAAAAAAAGTGATTGAAACAAAGCAGCTACTATCGAATGCTTCTCAGAGGAAAGCAAAGCGTCTGCTTAAATGTACATTTAATAAATGTTAAGGATTATTTCTTGCTTGTTTACAATACTGTAATTGCAATTTTTAAATTCTGGCAGTAAAACAAAAAAAAGTAGTGAATAGAGTCTCAAGAAAAAGAAGTTTATTTCTGGTTGTTAGGTGACAAGCTAAAGCAACTGGGGGGCGATTCTGATAAAAGAGAATTTTAAAAGGAACAACCACGGTGCTTTTATGCAATTAATAACTTTATTTGGTTGATTTAAATCATCATCAACCTTTATTTGAAGCTCCACTACACCTGATGCATACATCGGGGCATTTCATAATTCCGAACCGTTTTCTTTTGATTGGGAAAACATTTAAAATATTTGTCTGGTTCTACGAATTCCTACATGCAACAGCAATGCAGATGTTTAAAAACATTTCACTTATCCAATGAGAAATAATTGGATCATAGAAAACAAATTCCGAATAATATGATACAAATCTTTGTTCAAAGTAAACGTAAATTAAGCCGATGAGGACACATATAACTTGAGTTACAATAATTGTTGTAGAAAAATTGAGGTCAGAAATCAACAAAATGATTTCGCTTGCTGAAAATCGTTTGGAACTGATATATTTACAGAAAAAGTACTCAATCAAATAAGAGTTAGTTAGTTTGTGGTTTCTTATGGCACTTGTCACGGACAAGCCTTCTGTTCGAAGACAGCCGATTTAAGCCTAGGGGGGAGCGCCTCTTGTTTTTATCGTAGAGCCAACGGGGGCCAAGAGCACGACTTCACTACTCGTGCATCACTCATTCGCTTGCACAACCCCTTTATACAGGAGGGCACATTCACACATCATACAGATAGAACATGAAGAACAACCCTGCTCAAACCGGGACTCGAACCCGGGAAGCCCAGATCACGGGGAAGATGCGCTACCCCATGTCAGGACGCCGGCGACCCGTTTTTTAGATTATTCCTGCAATCATTTAAGAACAGATGCAGTGCAAGGAAATTCAAATTCTAATAATAGCATTAGAGTTAATTTTCTTTCTTTATTTCTGTAATACTTTATAATTTCTGTATGGAAATAAAAAAAATTAAGTTTATATATTTCTACGTATTGTTATAATTAAATGATGCTCCAGATTCCCTTTGCAATCAATAAATATCAGCAATATTATATAGTCACAACTAAGTTCTAAATTTAAATAAATATTTTTTTTTCTTACATTTGGACTAGCATTACAAAGGGAACCTCATAATATTCCTCACTTTCTTTTGAGAAAAGTAATTTTTGTTTTTCAAAATGTATTTTTGAAACTAGACGCTTTATCCAAAACATTATGTTTTGAGAAGAACAGAAAGTAGAGGAACAACTGATGTTTTTGCGATCTGAGATTATTTCTGATCAATATTCTTCGAATCAAGAAGCATCAGTTGAGGAGGAATGATATACCATGAATAAAGGACTTGAATAGGAACAACATGCAATGCTGGAGCAGAAAATTGCAGGAAGCACGACACCATTCTTTTAAAAGAAATGCTGAATTATAGAATTTTATATTCGCTTTTGGGAAACTGGTCAGCCATACGTCTAAAACGGATTATTTGAAATGACGTTCGGTTTTTCTCCCAGTAAATATTTCCTTCCTGATAATGTTCAACAGAATCACAAATAAGGCAGGAACAATTTATGAGTTTTAATTGAAATACTTTTGAATGCATTTTCTAGGCAATGGTGTATTGTAATTGTATTATATAAGGAACACTTTGTTATTTTGCATTTCATATAATTCAGTTTTTTTGTTCTTTTCAATTTAAAATGAACATTTCAATAAAATACAATCTTTTTACTTCAATGATGTAAACTTATATTTATCTAATTTATTGCAACTTGTTAACGTTATTGTGAAATTGATAAATTAATGGTGTTAGAGTTATCAATGTATTTCAAAGGCACTTTTGTGTATGAAACAACTTACATCAATAAAAGTTTTTTAAAGTATTAAATTGTGAATATCAACCACCAATATTCTTAATTGGAAGTTATTTATTAAACATCATTAAAGAAATGTAAGCAATTTCATATTTGAAAAGAAAAAAAATACAATTTACATTCGTAGTGAGTATGGTTCCATAGAATCCAAAGAGAAAAGAAAAACCACAAGACAGTTTCATTTAATAACGCAAAAATACAAATCTCTTTATGATGTTTTTTTGGATATCTAATAACTTTATTCTTTTCATTTACTAATTATTTTAATAATAATTTATTTTCATTCATTTTCGGTGCTAAAATTATAAAAAAGTTCTCTAATATGCATCTTGAACTTAATACCCAAAATAATTTAAGAGAGAGTTTCATAATATATTTTTAACTTGAAGAGCAAGGAAGGAAATTTCTGAATTGATATGAGGCAGCACTGTTCCCCTGGGTTTAAATGGACAGCGGTCATTCTAAATAATTCTCAAGAGAGTGGTTTAAAAAAAAACATCATGAATGGGGTCTTATAAATTGGAAATTGATGAAAATGCTCTCTTGGGAATATGACTGGACAATTTCAATCATGCTCCACCCTCCAAATATTCTCAGTGCTAGAGGAACGATAAAGAATCTTCCTGAAGGTTAAAACATCAACAACAGAGCTCTCAGTAATTACATTTCAGAACATGGGCTTAGTTTCAAAACTTGGATGTAAGAGACTGACACTTAAAAAATTCAGAAGATGACATGAATAAAACTAAGAAATACCCATAGAAGCAAGAAAAATTTAATTTTATTAATGAATCATTTTTTTATTCACACGCACGTACGTACACACATATACCTATACGGATACATGTACACGTACACACGCACACACACGGCCCAATTAGCATAAAAAATAACTCGTTCTTACTTAATCCTTAGGCTAGTTAGCATCAAAAATGTAATTTCTTATTTGCATTTATATGTAAAATGAAGCAAATTCTGGTAATGGGTTCCCTTTCTTTCTTTTCTATTAAGAATTATTGTGTATCTGAAGATAAGCCAAAGTCATTATATCTAACTGGCGTTATTGGTGTATTAGAAGAAGATGAATCGGTTTGCAAAATACATGTAAAATGTTATTGGCTCTTATTTCTGTAGGTATTTTATTGGTGGTGGCTCAACAGAAACTTGCTGGCTAACGGATATTCTGTTAATTCTAAATAATTCAGTGTGTTGTTATTCATAAATAATTATACGATCAGGTATTTAAATTTTTATATTCAATTTTTACATTAAATTATCAAAATAATCAATATTTTGCACTGAAAAACCCGATTTAAAAACAGTCGGTACATAATAAGATGAGAAAGCTCGAAAAGCTGAAAAATATTTCATTTCTGGTAGAAATTGGGTCATTTTGAGTTCAGAATATCTGATTTTTTCTGACTGGAAAAACGTTATCCCGGACTTTAGAGGCATCATTTATCCGATACGATTTTGTCTTGATTACTTCCCCTTCTTAACCCCATACGACAGAGCATTCCCGTTTTCTTAAAAGTTTTGCAGAAAAGATTTCTTACGTCTACTTTTCACGTTTTTTCACGTCTACTTTTCGTGCTTTCGAAGTCACGAAAAGTAGACGTACACGTGGAGTGTCAGCGATCAGTAACTTGCGAGGAAAAGCAGAACAAATTATTTTAACGATTACGTCGAAACTGAGTGAGTTTCTTGTAAAATTAGTAGTTTATGAAGAAAATAATTTTTTATTGTCTTGAAGAAATTCTGGTAACCATGATATGGAATTGTTTATAGGAAATTGTATAAAAATAAGGAGTGGTTCAGTGTGAATAAATGGATGTCTAGTCAAGGAAACTGTTTCCTGTTTTTCTTGCGAAGAATCTTCTATTTTTTACAAACGGGAGCACAAGGTGTGTGCTCATGAACAGTGCAGAAATACTTCGTTAGGAAAATGTCCCCTATATTCGATAGGTACCATCAAAATGACGGTCAAAAGAGGACTAAAGGGCCAATTCCTTGTTTTTGTGTGAAAGTTCTAGATGTTTAACCAATAGTTATCGTTCTCAATTAATAACGAAAATTAGATTACACCTCAAATACCTGAGAAAATTTAATCTTCACAACTACACTTGTTGTTGTGGGGATGATGATGATATTCAGCATTACATACACAAGTGCCCTTTCACCAACTAAGTAGGAGGATGCCTTGTCTAAGTAAGAGGATGCCTTGAACTAAGTAGGAGGATGCCTTGTCATAATTTTTTTTTCTAATAATGTTTTTTTTTTCAACTGGATTAGACTTTACTAAAAATATTGCTGCTGTTCAATTTATTGCAAGCGAATATTAAAATTTTCTGAACTGTTTTTAAATGTGTAGTCTGCCTTGATCCGAACCGTTTTGCAATTTAAAAAAGTGAATTCTATAAGTTTCTTGTATTATAGTTCCTAATTTTTTAATTTATTTTTCAATTTTTCCTATTATATATTTTCTTCCTTTTTTCATTCTCTTTTATTTACTTCATATCACTTTTTCTTCTTAATATTTTTTTAATTCTTTTCTTTCATTTTCTATTTTTCGCGCCCAGTGTATATTGCCTAGTGTCTTAATTTTCTAATTTTGTTAGGCTTGTTTCTTAATATCAGAATTTCTTTAAAGTATATATTAATGAGCTCTTTACCGGTTTAATGCGGTTGTTAGCACACACTCTATATTCGTCAGTATTACTTGTTTAACCATTTTATGTGTATATGAGGTTGCGAATATTTACTTTATATTGAAACGTTTTAATAACTTTATACATCAACTATCAATTAACTTTCTATCATGCATTGATATTCTGCTTAAAAATATAAGTATTTGTATTCAAGAGGATGAAAATAAATTTTTGTATTATAAATATAATCAAAAAGAACCTATAATTAAATATGCTTGTAAAATATTTAAGTTATATTATTTGAAAATTTAGAGTAAATAATGACCCGCTTTTTTATCAAAGCATAGCTATTTCAAAGTCTCATAATATTTCGCATTTTAAAAATAATAAATACTGTCATAATACTTGCATCAGAATTCGCTATGCTGATGTGATTAAAACTATGGTCGGTTGAAAGTTTTGCCTGATTTATAGGGAGTTCCTTTTCATCCTCATTCTATGTAAGGGAAATGTTGGATATCTAACTTTTTAGTTTTGAAATAGAAATTGCATTCCCTTTCTAATTATTCCCTATAAGGTTTTGTAATAATACATTTTACTACAAAAATGGCTCTTAAATCAACTGCTTACGTATGAAACAGCGTTTATCTTCTGTGAAGATTTAGTTATACCTATTGAACACAACTAGATTATCTTTTAACACTAAAGCTACCGACATTTTGATGAGTGATTTGGCAGCAGATTTCTAACAAGCAATGCAAACAAATTAAAAGACTTTTTAACAATAAAAACTTATATTTCTGTATGATAAACAGAAGTGTTTTTCTGAGACACCGTAAAAAATAGCAACGGTTATAGTGAGATATAGTTTTTTGAGAAGTGCGCAAGTTTTTGTCATTAATTAAAACTGATTTGAAATCGTTTATATTTCTTTATATGAAAAAAGGTTGTCTCGAAAGTTGAGAGCGATGTTAAGTAAATTGCATGAATATCACATTTTAGATGTATTCGATGTTTTTAACTTTCAGTCATTGCATGAAAATTATTTAAAGTATATCACAGAATCGTTGGCTCTAGAGTGGATATTTCGCAATTAGCAGCATTATGATTAAGGACATTTTTAATATGTGAAGAGCTGAAGAGGATTTTTTTGCGTATCTAATCAAGTAAGTTTAAAATAAAGTTACATAAATATTACTTATTTATAAAGAAATCTACTGTGTTAGATGTATAATATATCTTTAAACATATATTTTAAACTGTTCAAGATAAAATTTTTCAATCCAAATATTTGTGATCTATTTCAAAATTTTATATTTAGCAAATCAAAAATCCTTAAGTTGTAGATCTTTTTCTTCAATAATGATTTTCGGGATAGCACAGCCAGATAAAAAAAATATTAAGATTATTTCTTTAAATTCATACTTTTTCAAATCTTAAAATAGTTCATGGAATGCTTTATCTTAAACGATTTTATAATTATTTGTGTTTCAAAGACTATGTACAAACATAATAACTGTATCTTTGATTTTTTTTAAACAAATTTATATTACTGATAAAATGTGTTTTATTATTATGATTCCTTAGTCCTTATAATTAAAATTTAATCTTTTGAATTTTGCATATTATTTTCCTGACAATATATAGTTTTAATTTTGAAAGAAACTTTAATAAAAAGACCTTTAAAATTACAAGTTAATGGATGCGTTAAAAATATAAAGCATCTTTATTTACCTATGCCTTACTGATTCTTAAACTCATTGTTAAGGTATCTTGAAATATTTTTTTCTGAAATTCAATACAATGGAACGTTTTTGTTTATGAAATTGATATTTAATTAAGTTAAACGATTAATATTTCATTACGTTATGAAAATTAAAACTCAATATTTTCATTCAGATTCCAAAATTTCAACACCTTACCTTTTTTTAAAAAATTTTTTAAACAAGCCGAAGTGTAAATATATATTATATATATAATAAATATATAACCTCTTCAGTCCCGAGGTACACATATGTGTACCTGCAATTCTTTTCATTTTTCTTATCCAGTAAAGTTAAATTTTGACAAAATAATGCATGCATTTCAACGTTTATGAATGCAGCTTCCATTTTGCATCAATAAATAGCACTACAGTTCGATATTTTTTCATATCCATCGCTATTGATTAGAGACATAACGAAAATGGCGTTGAACAGAAAACCCAGCAAATATAAGTACATTTTTTAATATTTATTATTAAAATAAACGCTTGTATATATTTTTTTATAAAATACTAAGTGTCTGGTTAAAGTCGTTACTAAATTATATCTTGATATCTATAATAGAATCGGTGAAAATACAAATTTAACTAAGGTACACATATGTGTACCTCGGGCGTTTTCGCGGCCGTTTCCTGACTGCTTGCGATCCATTTCGCTGCATATCTTTTGAGCACTTGTTTTCAAATTGTCATTTATTGTCCTTGAATATATTGTATATATTTTTATAATAAATAATTCTTATGTTCTGTAATGTAATAAAATATAAATTTAAAAATATTTATTTTTTAACTTTAGTAAGAAATTTAATTTTATAGCTGTCTAGTAGTCACTAATTGATATTTCAAACCGACATCATGAATAGAATATACAGAATTTTATAAGCTAATAATACTTTTTTTTCACTCCAAGTGGCTTTAACTCAAAAGGAGGTTTTTGAACTTTTAGGAAAAAGTGATTTTAGGGGAAGCAATAGAATTTCTCATGTATCAAAAATAATGAAACCTGGCAATTAGAATGAATGAGTCACAGAAGATAGTCAAATGTGCCTTGTCAAGTAGAAAGATAATAAATCCGTGACTATTATCCACATGTATAGGTAATGAGTCAATTGTAATAGGCAGAAGATAGACAAAATAATAAAAACAAAAAGCTGATATAAAATAATCTGCTTTTGTAAAAGCATATAATATGGGAGTCATCGACCATTATTTTGCATATTACCGGTATACAGAAATTACAAAAAATGACCGATGCGAGCATTCACTCATTTTATAGATTTAGTAGTTGTCAGTTGCTTGATATATTATAAAATGGTGGTAAAGCGACAAGCTGAGCTATTAGGAATGAAGCCGAAAATAGTATGACCTTACTGCAATTTCAAATGTATAAAATTCGGTCCCTGTTGAAATATGAGGGAATTCTCATCATCAACCAGAAAGGAAACCAAGAACAAGTACAAAAAAATCATCTTTTAATGAAAACCAATTAATAAAAGAAGGGTCATTAAATGATGGAAATGCAACTACAAGACCATTGGAGATTTCATTACCACCATCAGGTGAAAATACCTCTAAAAGAGCAAGAAAAATTGTCGCTTCTCAATTAAAAAGAAATAAGACAAGATATCTCAAGACATCTACAGCATTACATGGATGATAAGTATGTATCAAAAAGCAGGTACCCAAGATGTAACTCTAGGAGAAGAGGCAAGTGCCCAAAATGCAGTATCAACTTAGGTAATATTTTTAAAAAATTGAAATTTCCTTCAAAATAAGGCTTAATAGATTATTAATATAATAAATTTTGTATTTTTTTCATTTATAGGGCCTTAGAATAAGAAAAGTATAGCTATTAAGTAACCAGGAAAATTAAATATTCTTTTTTGTCGAGGATGCTTTGACTTGCTTAAGACACGAGGTACACATATGTTTACCTTAAAATTATGCGACTTGAAATTGTTTGATCAGCAAATATTTTTTTCTACAAACTATTGAGATTTAACAAAGGTAAAAGATCTTGATATAAAATTTTTAAACCAGTTTTAAAAAAATCAGGACTGAAGAGGATAAATATATTTACTGCTTAAATATATCTATTTATAAGAAAAATAATATATATATATATATACAAAAGTATAAAAATCAAGTTAAAAGGAAAAACAAATAAACCCAATAAAAAATATGAAATAAAAGAATCCGGCCTGAAGACTTTTTCAAAAAAGGGATTTTTTTCTGTTAAGCAAAATCAGACAATTAAGTCTAATAATGATTCCTTCGTGACCCGAAAATCCCCTGAAATTAGGCCCAAGAGATATACCATTTTAACAGAAAGGAAAACTCAAAACGACAAATTAGAAGAAAAACCACTAATAAGTAAAAATACAATAACAATAAAACCAAAAAACCATAAAATAACACAAAGAAAAAAAACACTAAAGAAGAAACAAAAAGACAAGAACATACCTTCAACAGACAAGGAAAATTTTAAGCTATCGATTGTGATTCCCGCTTATTAAAAACACAAAGCTAACGGTAATTTAAGTAAAAATTGTAAGCTCCCAGCGCCACCTATTGAGTGATATAATATGCAAGGAAAGTTCTATTTTTTATTTTAGCCAAAGGATTAATCCCAAACCAAACCTTTTTTAATTAAAAAATTGACATTACAGTAATTTTTAGGAAATTCATTTTTAATTAAATTATTAATGAGGTTGTTTGATGCTTCAATATAGGAATTTTTATTATTGCAAACCCTTTTGATCCTGTTAACTTGTGAGAAAATTAGATTTTTGAAAATTTTAGAGTTTAGATTGGAATGGTAGTTACATAGTTTTGTTATTTTGAAGTTGAATTCATCCCTTTTATCGTATATACCAACAATTGTTTTATCATTATCAATTTCGATTTTTAAATACAGAAAGGTAGCCTCAAGTTGATTTTTATTCGTTTCTGTTAGAATTAAATCTTTTGGATAGCAATTAGTTACAATATTAGAATTGTCGAAGTTAATCAAAAGTAGGTCATCAATATATCTCCACCCGTTTATTAAATTATATTTAATTACTTTTTTCTCATAGTAATGTAGAAAAATATATATATATATATACATACGGATAAGGTATTTTTGAATTCATTTTCTGAAGTATAAAACCACCCAGTATAGAATAAACAATATATATCCAGTAGCGTTATAAACGATACTTGTCTTAATTATAAAATTTTAGATAAAATTAATTTTAATGAAACAGTTTCTCAGAAATTTAAATTTACGGCTTGCATTCTTTTAATTAAATATTTATATCATTCAAGTCAATGAAAAATGTAATAAACCTAAATAAAACATTAGCATTTAAAATCTTTTCGGGGTACAATGAAGCTCGCCATTTTCCCCCTCATCATTGGAAGTTTTGGAGAGGGAAAAACAATTCAACTCTGAGTAACAAATGCTTCTCCCCTAAGACACCTTCATGATGACTCTGTTTGCAACTTGCCTTCCTGATTCCAACCTGCCCCAAACCGGTCTTCCAGTATAGAACTGACCTGTCCCCTATTTACAGGAATACATCTGACAAAAAAAAAAAAGAATGAAACCTCTTCGCAGTGCAACTGTGTTTATTTTTTTTTTTTTTTGTCCGCAATATTAAAAATTTTATTAAAAACATATTTCAGGCAGAATTATATTTTTCAATCGGAAATAAGGAAAACATTTTTTATATTTATTGCTTAAATGTATAGTCGGCATTGGGGAAATGAAACTAGAATAAATATGTTGTAGCAAGAGTTAAACTATTTAGGCTTCATTTGCAACAATAATAATGGTGTTGGGAAATAAACTTGAAACATTTATTTTTTTAAAAATGGAGAAAAAAGAACCTATTTGGGCTGGAATATTTTCAGAGGTAAAACGCCAAAATATCGTTTCATTTTTTTATTAACTACAATTCTAATTATTTTTTTTAAAATCCCTCCGAGATGCACAAAGTAAATATGTGCCAATATATTATCTCTGTACCAAACGGCCTGGCCTATAGACCTACCACGCACACACACACACCTACACACACGCATTTACATATCCTTTTTTTTGTTATCAATAAAGCAAAGAAATGGTTTATTTTTAACTTTTGGATTATATATTAATTAAATAAAAAAATAAAAGGTTAGCAATTTCGAAAACGTGTACCATCCGATCTGATGACGTCACTGTTAGACAACGAGTCTTCTGAAACTCTCTTAGTTTTTTTACATAAGAAAAAAAAATGGGGAAGTAGTTATATCTTTAAAAAATTTCTTCCAGAGTTTTTTTAGTTTTACTAGTAAATAAATAAATAATACCAGTAAAGTTTTAAATATTTTAATTTAGAAGTTAATAATAGACATCTCAAATTTTTTTTGGCATTCTAAACATTAACCTTGACAAATATCTGATAGTTAATGACTTTCATACAACTTGATTTTGCATAATGTTTACGATCAATAACTTCATGCATTAACCATTTTCTGCTTTTATGAAAAGAGATTTAACCGAAGGCATTCTAAAAAAAAATCAAAGGATTTCACTGATTTTAAATGTCATAATGTCCCTAATAAGGCGAAATTTAAAAATCAATATGTGCGAAGTCTTTATTTATAGAGTAGTATTAATTTGGTTAATTGATTAATTAATCAGCGTCCCATTGGATTATGATGATGCTCCTCTGACAAACTGTTCCGTTTACCGCCTTTCTGACACTTACCGTTAAGGCATTTAAATTATTAGCTTATGTAATATTGCGGCTGGATTTCGCATAATTTGATTGCACCGATTGCTGATAGCAGTCGGTTTTCAATCGCGCAAATGTATTCGTTTACAAATCTGACAGCACAACGCTAATCCATTTAAAGCTCCTCTATGGCTGGGCGCATGGATATTAATTTAGAATCAGGCGCAAACGGAATAACAGTGCATGATTGGCTGTATTTGCTATTAATCAGATATTTCCATTAAATTCCGAATATGACCAACTGTTGCTCTTTAGTTCATATATAGATTTAATTATAAATTGCCAGTAATGCTATCCTAAACAGAATCGAATGTGTACAATAAACTTTATAAGAGTAATTCGTTTATTTTATGCTAAAATTCTATCTATTAAGTTACACATTTTAACTTCATTTTTACCCTTGCAAGTGAAATTGCTACATCTTAGGCACATTAAAATTTCATTCATCCCATAAAATAAAAAAGAGAACATCATTTACTTTGTAGATAGCTTTATTCTTTTATCCTAATGCATATAAATTTTTGTGGTATATACATTTCGGTAAGCTTATAAATTTCTTG
Source organism: Argiope aurantia (assembly GCA_026543865.1). Lineage (NCBI taxonomy): Eukaryota > Metazoa > Arthropoda > Arachnida > Araneae > Araneidae > Argiope > Argiope aurantia. Next base: position 483,965 of record JAPMOR010036035.1, read on the forward strand.
ATTCATCGATATTTCAATTACTCATTCATTTTCTTTAGTCTCTTTTTCCATTGCCAAATGACTCAATGAGGTATGGTAACTCATGTGCAAGAAACTGCACAAATGCGTGATGGCTTGATCACAAAATATCTTCCAGAACCTTAGAGATTTAAATCTGAACTCTAATTCCGCGTTTTCGTGGAATCGTACGTGTGGCTCTGGTGCAACATTTTTATTACTAAATGTGAGGATTTGAATAAAATTTATGAACACGAATCAGAAAATCTTGTATGATTTCTTGTATTTGGTTTTACTGATTTATAGTATATGGAATATGTTTGTAGTGAAGATTCCTGCAGGGAATTCATAAGGTTAGAATCAAGTTTAGAATTTATTAGCAAGATAATGGAAGAAAGTTTTCTAGTTTTAAATTATCAAGAGCATAAACCTTTAACATATATCGTATTTTTCCACAGATCATGGACAGAAACCCAAAATTAAATTTAATCATTCAATTCTCTATTCATGAATACTATTCGACGGAGAGATAATTCCTTCATAGATTCTACCATGAACTCATTTCATTGCCGAATCTATTTAGTTAGATAAGGAAAAATAAGAAACTTAAGAAAGGGAAATAAGGAATCAATTTAATCAATATAATCAATTTAATTTAATTATAATCAATTAATCAATTTAATTTAATTATAATCGATTAATCAATTTAATTTAATTATAATCAATTAATCAATTTAATTTACTTATAATCAATTTAATCAATTTGCTTCAATTTAATCTTATAACAAAAATATAACATTTTATTAAAGCAGAAATATATAATAGCGATGATTTTGCATATAAAATGTGCATTTTAACCTTGATTTCTTCGTTTGTAGGTAACTGATTTTAGCTTTTATGCAATAACTTTTACATTTAAAAATTAAATATTTTGTCATTATCTATTGGTAATATTTCGTTAAAAATAAAGAAAATTCCTTTCATATTTATCTATGTTTCCTTTTAAATCACACATTTTTATCATTCAAATCATCGGATAATGCTCTTCGCTGAAACAATAGCATTAAAGTTTCTTTTTCATCCATTCATATTGTTATAAAAATGCATTTATTTTAAAGAAAAAAATAGAGCTTTAGCAATGATTAGAATTATTGACATTTAATAACTCAAGAAAATCCTTTGTTAGAACGAAATATTTTTCTTTTGCATTAAAATATATCTTACATAAGCCACATTTTTATCTGTAAGTAAAACTTTGCGTCGACAAAAGTATTGATTAAGATGTAAGTTTAAAGTTTCACATTGATTTTTATCTTAAAAATGTGCATTTAGATTTTTTTTTCCCTCAAAATCTTATTTTTTACGACAAACATAAATTTTTAGCCTTGGCTTTTAAATAATGGAAAAAACAGCAGCAAAGAACCTAAAAGTTGAATCAAAGAATAAAATAAGTTTCTTTTAAGGAATTTTTATTCTAAGAATTTATTAAATGCAATCTTTGATTCTGCATCTTTATTGTTTCATAAATCTCAATCTTTGAAGGGTTACTGATGGGGAATTTTTTTTTCATCTTTATATTGCTATAATGGAAACGAAAACCACTGGAAAACAAATATGGGATGGATATAAATACTAGAATGCTTAATTTTACATATTAAAATCTTCCCATTTGAAATTTTTCCATTTTTTTTTTTTTGGTGCTTAAAGAGAAATAAACGTTTTGGATCTCTTGGTTGATAAAACTGCCGTATTAACAAGCCAATATATTTATTTTATACTATTAGATAATCTTTTGTGTCAGTTCAGTGCGACATAACATTCTACATCATCACATTCAAAAGGGGTAGTTCATTGCTAATGAGAGTTCTGGAATAGACAACGCTAATTTTCCTATGATTTTTCGGGTTCTTTTTTTCTTAGATGAATGCTACGAATAGACAGCTCTAATTGATTTATGATTTTCTTCTTTTTTTTCTTAGATGAATACAAAGAATTTCCTTGCTACACGATACCTATTTTGAAACAAATCTCGCAAATCATGGTTAAAAGATAAGCTTTACATCTTAGACTCCGTAAGCATTTAAAACAATATGATAATGTTGGAAAAAAGGCACAATTAGTTACCTTTAAATTGGCAGAAAAGCATGAATGATAAATGTGCTTAAATACTGAATTGGTTTAATATTTCGTTCAAGTGAAGATAAGGAAATGATATGTATTGAGTTTAAATAGTACTTTTCCGTTTCCAAGGGCCGTAAAAAAGTCGTCAAACTGTTGGTGTGATGTTTAATTAATTGTGGTAAACCTAACACGATTCATTACTACACTTATGGCGCAAAGTTGCGAAGAAAAAAATCTGTGGCGAATTTGTTGAAATTTTGGCGATTTGGTGAAAATAATTTAACTGTTGCCAATGGCCCTCGGAAACGAAAAAGTATTGTTTAAATTAACTTTGAGGGATTAATTAAAAATCAGTTAAAGTATTAAATGTAAACCAAGCTAGTATAACTGAAAAATTAGTATTTTTTTTTAAACAGCTCAAAGTCTAATATTTTTGTGATATGTTTCGAAGTTATGGCAGAAATATGTTAAAATGTTTCATACATCTTTCACACCTTTCAGGCCACGTAGCAACTTTTTGATTATACATTTTAATTCTTTTACACGCTAAATATTAAGAGAGAAAATTTTTGTTAGAATCTGTCTAATAACAATTGCATATGATTGAAAAAAATAGAGAAACAAACATATATTTATGCATATAAATTGTTAAACTTTACGAAAACCACTCAGTCGTCTTAGATAACCAGTTGGTTAAATTTTATTTCAAATAAATATCTTGTATATACGTTCATTTTCATGATTCCTTCAAATTGTCTGACATTAAAACTTTGATATTTCAGTTAAGTTCTGGTTATCTTGTGCATGATATTTTTTTAATCGAGAGACCTCCCAATAATATCCTAACCCTATTTCAAACGCAAATATAGATCATCTATCATCTAAATTTCGCAATATTGTGAATTCACTTCTTTATTTAATTGTAAACCACCCATATATTAAATGAAATCCTTCATCATTAACTTTCAACAACGGAAGAAAATCACTCGATTAAATAGTGAATGGAATAATAATAACTATTTGAATTTCTAATAATATAATCAGAATGAGGCAAAAATTAAATAAATTTAAAAATCACCAAAACTTAGCAAAAATCCGCATTTATATTAAATTCATATCAATGAAAAGATAATTTTTTGAATTTTAAAATACAGAGAATTTTTTTAATGCCGTATAATATAAGATATTAATTTTACAATCCAAATAACAAAAGCATAGAATGATAAAAAAAAATAAGAAATACAAATTAAATACAAATTTTAAAAAAATATTAACACAGCAGTATTTTTGGCCACAATAACTCCAATGCTTTTTGAATAGTTATTCTAATGCTAAGCATTTTAGTAATAATGTTTATGTTAGAAAGTTTAAGGAATTTTTATGAGTTTCTTTCTTGAACGGCAGTAAAATAACTTTAAAAAATTATTTACATTTATTATTTTTCAACAAAATAAAGCAATTTCTTTTAAATCAATAAGCATGACAGTACATCTATTTAACACATTTCTTCTGACTCTTTAAATTGCACATGGAGAAAAGAAGATGAACGACCTCAGCAATAAGTAGGCAGGGCAACACATTAAAATGAATTTATTTATAGTACCAAAAATTTTGAAAATTCCCAATCAAAACAAACAAATAATCTCTCATGAAATTCAAGAACAGAAAGAATTTTTAAATAGACAGATATTCAAAATTTAACAAGTATTCTAAATGCACTAAAAGTAGAAACATAGTAACTGATACTAACAAACATCAGCATTTAGTTATCTCGAAATTTTGTATACAAAATTTCAACCAAAAAATAAATAGATAATAAATGAAACTATTAAGCCAACAATAAAGACACTGCGTAACAAAGCATAAACAACTACTTTCATCAAATAATTATATAGAGTTCACTTTTCAGCAATCATAGCATTACTTTATGTTGATATTATTACAAAAAAATTAATATAGATTTCTTAAGCTTTTCAATTTTAATTTTTATAATCCCGAGATCATAAATATACATTTTTAAATTACAATCATACATTATGCAATCATAAAAATACATTTTTAAGGCAACCTGTGATCGCAATTCATTGATTAAGTCGTCATCATCAAATTAAACAGTTAAATCATTCGATAAAATAAACGAACAATATTCATTTGCATCAATATTTAAATACTCTTCTTACATCGATTCGGTCATGCATGAAGTCCCTATAAGACCTTCTGGAATCTCTGCAGTTGATTCTTCAGCTACTTTTACATAAAAATATGCAAAAAAGTTTTTTTTTTTATAAATCTAAAAACATTCCAAATATGTTTTTACTCCTCGATTTTAATCCCATTTCCCAAAATTATTTGTTACAAAGAAACTTCGTCAAAGTACGCAATTAACAAATATTTTTGGTGTAACTTTCAAAGGCGAGGATTAATAATCTATACTTATAATAAAGCTCAATGTGTGTGTGTTGTTGGCGCTCTACAGGCCAGACCATTCAACCTACAGCTACCAAATTTAGCACGTGTATGCCTTGGAGGCCGGGAATGTGCACCTGGGGGTTATTGTTTCCAATATTTAATTAGAATTTCATTTATTTAAAAATTAAGCAAAATTTTGACGTGTTTCTGCTATAACTTTCAAACACATTACCGCACAAAAAAGATTTTTACATCAAGTTAAAGATCAAAAATTTATCTTTCAAATGATACCAATGTTTTAACCTTAAAATTAAATTTCTATATTTAATGAATTTTTAAATAAATATTTTAACTATATTTTTCAACAATTTTTTTCGTACAAAATAAAAATAAAATTTAAGCTGCACGAGCGAGTTTTGCATTCGTGGGAAAAAATTAGCTTTTTTCAAAGTGTTGCCATCCATTGATTAAAGCTCCAACTAAAAATAAATTAAATCTTTTTGGAAATGAAATCAGCAAAAATAAAATTTTCGGCACGTGTCTGTAGGAATTGAAACAAATACGAAATATTATTTTTTCTAAAAAATAAATTTAAAAAAAATTATTTTATGATCATTTACACTCTCTGTATTATTAATCCAATAAATTAGTTTTATTTTAAGGCAAGTTTTGTTTAATATGAACAGGATATCCATTCAAATCAGGGCCACACAGCTAATTAGTAAAACTTTAATAAGACATAGATCTGCTAAAATGGTCTAAATGGAAAATGATTATATTTTAAGTAACTTGATTCAATAAATGCTCTAATAAATAACGAATTTTTGATTTTACATAAAGCTTCTGCTATGGAAATCACGATTAACAAAATATTCTTGAAACAATAATATTTTAAATTAAAAGAGTTAATTTCCAATCAACTAAATCAATCACTTAAACTGACTGATTTATGAAAATTTGAATGTCACTAATCAATAAAAAAAGGATAATTTTAGTTTTCCCATCGATCGTTTCAAAGAAAATACGCCAATCAGCGCGCAGTTTTCTCAAGATTAATTGGCGTAAGATTATGAAAATGTTGAGTTTTTCTAAATTTTTATCTTTTAAAACTTCATAAATAAGTCTTAGTTGATCGTGGAAAATAGAAACATTCATTCATTTATTTAAAATTTGATGTGTCCAGAATATTTCTCAGAATATGATACCTTACTGCATTAAGTTCAGACTTCATAATTTTTGAAATATATTTATAGGCCGGAACAAAATACTATTATTGATTTCATTTCATTCCTTTTGAAAGCAAAACTAAAAACTGAATTTTATGCTGAATCTGAGAAATTTTTGTTGAATTATTGTTTGAGATATTACATAAATTATGAAAAATATTTTGTAGTTCACATAAGACTTAATTACCGAGCTATTCTGTTTGCAATATTCATATTCAATAATAATAATAATAATAAATAAATAACAATAAAGATAATAAATAAAATAAAACGCTTGGTTTTATTAAAAAAATATCTTTATATTAATTGCAATTTCATCATTTCCACTTTAAATTAAAGTTGAAGTTTTACCGTAAATGACAACAAATTAGCAAAATATATATATAGTAAATTGAACGAAACGATCTAAACAACAGTATAAGTTTGGTATGACTATCAAAATTTGAAGATGAAAAATGTTTTGTTTGAGAATCTATTAAGAGACCAGTTACTTAAAATATTTAATTGAAAATTGTAGCGAGCAATAATACTGGCGAACCGGCTGGTCGCCAAAGGCGGCTAGTGACTAATAAAAATAAAATTAGGTACTTCCAGATACCACTCAAGAACCGAAGCATTCTGCAGGCTGTGTTCCTGAATGAATTTATTTGCTTATACTATGGCAGAATGAATAAGAAATGGAATAAATATTAGAAGAAATTTAAATGGAGCATTTTTCATTGATTATAAAGATTTTGTATCGATTTTGTGAATTCCTGCATTGTTTCGAGTTTCTATGATGGTATTTTTAGAGAGTGAGAATGGATAGTTTTGATATAATAACTAGTAGAAAAAACGCATTCATTCAAAATGTTGTTTTTAATGTTTCTCTGTTGTTAAAACAGAAAAAAATATTTTTCTTGATTTTAGATCTGATAAAATTAATTTGAACGCTCCGGTTTCGGAAACCTGCGCAAATCCCACACATTGACCATTGTTTATTATGAATATCTTATTTGTAAAAACAGTAGAGCAGATTGGAAAAATATATCTTTAAAATCTTTAAATGTCATAAGCCACCAGAACATTAAATATCGAGTCAAAACTTCTGGCATCTGGAAACTCCTTAAACTTTGTTTCTGGTGGAAGGAAAAAAAAACACACCATACATCCATAAAAATGATCGAATGCGTGCTTTTTGAATGAAAAACATGAAAAGAAGAAAAAAAATCACTGAATTTCAATAGATGAAGGAAAACGTATCTTCGATCGAAAAATATTTCAAAAACTTTTGCAAACGAATCGAAATCTTTTCGGTCATGAATTGAAAGTAAAAGTGGTGGAAAATTAGAACTTGGAAACGTCCATCAATGAAATGAAAAATAAAGATAAAATTCTTTTTTCCCTAAAAGGAGGAAAATAAATTCTATTCAGGAAAGAATCGTTATCCATTAGTTTTTGTTGGAAGTTTTCGTCTGAGTGGATTATTCGCCATTTATTTCTTTTGTATATTTAAGGATGCATTAAAAATAAATTAAATTTCAAAATATCTCTAGTTTATTCAAAAAGCTTATTATTTAATAAAATTTAATGATATCTGTTTGAATTCTTATTCACTGCATTTTAAGAAAAAATTTTCAAAATTATTTAAGAAAAATTAATCTAAATTGCACAGATTGCAATTTGAATTATAAACCAGATTTTTATCAATTTCATAAAATTAAAAATAAAATGCAGATAGATTCACAGTGAAAATAAGTTGCCATATAATTTTAAATCTGCTTCATCTAAAGAAAATCATTTATAAATGAATCCATAAGTAGACGTATTTGTGCTACCGTATAACAAAATTAAAATTCATCTACTAAGTTGATTATTTGTAGGACATATATTTTGTATATTAATAAAATAATATAGGTTTCATATTGATGAGGAAAATGTTAAAACAGTGAAACAACAAATAAAAACAGTTTTTACTAGCTCTCTGAGCAGTAGTAGAAATTCTTCTTGAACTAAACTTAATTAAAATTGCTCTTGTTCAAAAAATATTCTCAATCCTATTTCCAAAGTGTGTTTTAGATCAAGTGGATGCTTATTTCTTCTACTGTTGGAATGCTTTCGTTGCTTGGTTGCTTGTTTCTTTATTGGTGCTATCTCCTTAAAATCTAAAAATGCTTCATTTCATTTCTTTGACTATGAAACGTTCTTCTAAATAGATAATCTGAAAGAAAAAAAATGCTTGCTCTGCAGTTTGAAAGCTCGCTGCATGTAATCCAAAATCTAATCTCATACCTAATCTAAAACCTTTATACTGGCTTTTACTTTTTCAGCCAAATTCAGAAAGTGAGTGATATTAGATGAAACGATAAATGCTGTAAATAAGTTGCAATGATTCCTGCATTTTCTTTTTTAATACCCATGACAATTTATTAGATTTACGATAAAATAATCTCTAACGATTGAAACATGGATATAATAAAATGATGTGAACTACGACTAAAACTTACAAAATAGAAGAGGAGTAAAAAAAGTCCTTTCCATCAAACGGGCCACTGCATGGCATTAAGAAGGCCATTTATATATTTCAATGGAGGAAGAAAAGTGGTAAAATGAAGAAATAATAATGGGTTAAATAGTATTGAGTAGAAAGAATCTGCAATCACTTATTAACAATGATTTAATAATTCGACACCCTGAGAAAATTTGAGGCATTTATTACCATTAATCGTGTTTTTACCCCGATATCACGAGATATTTGTTTGCTCAATATTTTCTAGAATACTGGAGAAATTTAATTACACTTTGCCCAAGTCATGTTTAACTTTTGCAATGTGCCTTAGGTCCGTATTTTACTTTTGCATTAAACCTCAAATTATTTAGAATCGAGCCAATTTTATCTTCAGAATTATATAAATATTTCTAAGATAATAACTATAAATTCTTTTAAAATGACATGAAATTAGTGGATTGTTAAAAAGTGCTAATGAGTAGAATTTTTTTTCTCAAGGTAATTATAAAATATACTAAAAATCGTTAGAAAGCAAATATACATTTTTCAAACGTTTCAAACGCATGCAAGAAATTTCTTATGATGTATAAGAATATGTTTAGTTGACTAAACGTTCCGCTTTAAAGCAACACTAGGGCTAATGAAGGAAGGACCTCATAATTTTGAGCCACGGTCAGGTGAAGAGGATGACACCTGAGCTGATACCCTAGTCCCCAAGCTTCCGCACCACAACAGTGGAAAGACGTTTGGCCCCGACGGATTTAGCGTACACCAGAACCGCTTACACGACGGTTCTTCGGTGGTATCAGGTCTCGAAATTGAAACCCTTCGATTCCGAAACCGAGAACTTAACAGCAAGCCACCGCGGCTCTGCGATGTATAAGAAGGTAATGCATTAAAAAGGAGTTGACGAAATAACGCATTGGGGAGGGGGGAAAACTACGATTTTTAATACTAGAGAATGATGATACATTTTATCTCAATTGAATCTAAGAGAAAAAAAGAATTATTTACAAAAAAGAAAAAGTTAATTGAATTAGCTGAAGAATCTTTTTCTTTAACTTCCCAGTACCTACTCATACTACTTTTCTTTTCAGAATTAACTCCCAGCATAATACAATTAAAGGTTTTAAAGGTTGAAATTATTCATTGTAGTTACTTTTTTCAAAGTACTATATATTATAATCCTTAACTGAATCCAACGCATGTTATTAAACGTCAGTAATTGTCAGGCCTTTTCAAGTAGGTACATTATCTACAAATGCATCAAAATGTACATAAACGCAACTTTATTGATGTAAGTAAGTTGTTTAGTTTTCTATATAAAACAAAACTTTCAAGGTTTGGGGGATGAAACATCGAGTTATTCGAATATGAAAAAAAAGTTAAAGATGTTTTTAAAAAATATATAAAATGAAGTGCCAAGTCCTATGGACGTGAAAAAATATTATATATATATATATTTTTATTTTCAACGAAATTTTTAAAATTTTATTCAAGTACATGTAAAAAGGAAGACATTTTTTAAACTATCAAATCACTATCTGTAACTTTTTTTTTTGAAAAATTTGGTTTTGTCGGAACGAAAACTGGGTCATCAAAAAATAACTATGAGTATTGTTTTATTAATTACAATTTTTAAGTAAAAAAAAAATCATATTTCAAATGCGTTCTTTAGTTACAGATGATCCAATTATAAACAATTTTAAGACAAAAGTAGTTAAATGAAATTTGACGTTACGATTTTATCTCAATTACTACGCTTTAACGCATCATTACGTTCGCGCACAGTACTTTATAATGCTTTTTGCAAGCGGTCATCACAATCTAAAGTAATTTTTTTTTCTAAAATAATTTTCCATTTTTACGAAAAAAAAAAATGCATTGAAAATCAATTATGTACCAAAAATTTTACAAAATAATAATATTAAACATAAAAACAGTTAATTTCCTTAGAAAGTATGGTTTGCATTCAAATTCTTCTCCAAGCAGGATAAATTTTGTTCTGGAAAAAAAAATCAAATTTTTTGCATAGATACCTCTATGTCTCAAAAATATCTTCTGACTAATAATTAAAGATAATTTATTTCACCATAAACAGTTCTTTAAGCTGAAATTTACGAAAAAATTACTGCCTTACTTGTATGCTACCAAATTTAAATGTATGCATCTTCTGTGGCACGAACGGTTGTCTAATTCAATGCACGTGCCCGTTAAATGGGTTACAGGAAAGATTGGACTGCATGCGAAATTCGTATTAATATGCAAATCCCGAAAACTTGATACGAAAATAAATCGTATATAAGCATGTAATGCCACTTATGTAGATTTATGCCTTTTTTCAGGCTTTTGGGGTATCTACAAAACTATATAAGAGAAAGATAAGGGTTACATTTGTTTTGTTAGCTAACCGGAAAAAAAAATATCACTATGAGAAGAATTATAATACAGGCCGCATTTTTCTATTCTAATTATTAGATTTTATGTATAATTTTGAAAGGTACCGAGAACTTTTGGATGATCCTGTAATATTAAGAGAGCATTCAAAGATTTCAGAAAATGATTTAAAAAATCATAAAGAAAGTCAATGATTTGAATATGGTTTTTAATATACAGGGTGAGTCTAAAACCATGGGACAAACTTTGAGGGGTCTTAAAAATAACTGTAACAAACAATTATTGTATATTAATATATCACCGAAAGTGATGCGTTGAGGCACAAACAGAAAAAAAAATAACGCATTAACGAAATCATAAACTGTTTATTAGCAGAAAATTTAACCAGTGATTCCGTACAGAAAATGTTAAAACAATTGATGAATGCAAATTTTGGAGTTTGCTGGATTGGGCTTGGAGGGCCAATCCGATGGCCACCACGAGTCTCGATTTTTTTCTTCGTGGGCATTTGAAAGCTCTCATTTTCCAGTTCACTGCAATGAAGAACTCGTTGCTCGACTATGCTGTGCGGTGCATGCGTACTTGAAATGCCCGAGGTATGGGAATCTAATCGCCACTCACTCCACCCACTCTACCAAGCTTACATTAATGTCGGTATATATATATATATATATAAACGAAACGAAATAATTTCGGAATCGCAACTAAAAATTAAAAAAAAAATACAGATGAATTGAGACAAAAGTAACAAATCAAGTCAGTAGAAAAAATGAAACTAAACCAAAAAAAAAAAAAAAAAAAGAATCCAGCCTGAAGACTTTTTCAAGGGTCACCCTCAGGCAGGGATTCAAAAAAGGGATTTTTTTTCTGTGAAGGAATACAGACAAGATAGTCTCATAATGATTCCTCGTAACCAGAAAATCCCCTGAAATTATATTCAAGTGATATACCATTTTAACAGAAAAGAAAATACAAAACAACAAATTAGAAGAATATATTCACTAATGAGTAAAAATACAATAACAAAAATACGATATAATAGCACTCAAACCAGTAATGTAAACAAATGGGAAAGAACATATCAGCAGCAGGCGAAGAAATTTTAAGCTATCGATTGTGATTCCCGCTTTTTAAGACTTCCAAGCTAACGTATATAAGGTAAAAAACAATTGTAGTGTCTTAGCGTCATCTATTGAGTGATCAAATAGGCAAGAAAAGTTCTATTATTTACTTTACGTAAAGGATTAATCCCAAACCATACATTGTTTAATCAAAAAGTTGACATACAGTAATTTCTATGAAATTCATTATTAATTAAATTTTTAATGAGGTTTTTTGATGCTCCAATATAGGAATTTTTTATTATTGCAAACCCTTTTGATCCTGTTAACTTGTGAGAAAATAAGATTTTTGAAAATTTTAGAGTTTAGATTGGAATGATAATTACAAAGTTTTGTTATTTTAAAGTTGAATTCATCCCTTTTATCGTAGAT
>JAPMOR010036052.1:0-14669 GCA_026543865.1 Argiope aurantia
TTTCCCATGCAATAAACAATGAAATAAAATAAATAGGAAATATAAATGAAGGAAATTAATCTTATATATCTATGGACGTGAAGCTGATCAAATTTAAAATTATTTCAGAATATTTTTTACATTGGTTTTCTTAGAAAACAGTAAACATTTTTTTTTTCATTTAAAAATTTTACATGGTTTAATATATGTGATAATAATAATTAAAAAAGTTGAAGAAAAAAGTTAAAATCATGAAAAACATCATTCTATCAAAAGCAAGTAAGTGTTTTATGGAATTTTAAATTTATGAAAATAAGTAAAAAAAATTATTTATAAGTAAAAAAGAAAACTTCGCAAAATATTTCATATTTTCGGTCGTTTGACAAAATTTTGAAATATGACACTAGTTTGTAGAGTTTGAGAAAATGAAAAACCAATTAGCCAATATTTCTGTATGACGCCGTCAGTGCCCTTTTTTTCAACCAACTGAAATCAAAATTTAATACAGAATGCATTTTTAATATCACGATCATATGTTAAATTGCATTTATCTAAGTCGGTGTGTTTTTATATTATCGCGTACAGACCAACTAACATTCAACTCTTTGATTGAATTCAAAATTCGGTAAGTATCTAATTTAAATGTTAAATTTTTATGCCGATTTTATTCGTATAGCTATTTACTGTCTATCATATTCGTTTGTATTCGAATCGCCAAATAGACAGACTTCACATCAATTGATTTGATAGAAATCATCAAATATGTTGAAATAACATGCAACCAAATTTCAATTTGTCTTGCTAAAGACGCTTTTGTGTTATTGTGTTCACAGACTTATGAACAGACATAATTCCCAATCTGTGCTTTATCGACTCAGGAAATTAATTAAAACTAAGATATTGAGATTAGTTAAAATCTCGAGTTGGATTTTTGACAATTACAATACTTTCTCTTTGCATACTTCGTTATACTAATAAGTAAAAATGGGCTTGACTTCATAAATCACTCAATTCTTTTATGAATTATAATAAATTTTATTATAAACAGATAACTATTATGGGAAATTTTTATATCCTTTCTGAACTTCGAACTGAAATAAACAATATCAGTTTTCAAGAACTCGAATGGCATTTTCTATAATCTAGCATATCTTCTGATAAAGAAATATTAATTTGAAATAACAAACAAAATTTAATTCAATTTTAGAGGGAGGTACAAAAGTACATAATAAGTTGCAATAAATTTATACTTTTGATATAATACTAAAAAAAAATCTGAAATTAAAATTTAACAAACATAGAAACAGATATCGAAAGACATAAAAATATCAAAATGTCTCTTTTCTTATTTTAAACTGCTAAAATTTGTCTATATTTTTTTGATAATATCAGTTTGAATAAATAACGGAGACAACTGAATCATACTATTCCACAAACAGTTCTCAACTATTTTAGAAGAAAGAAAAACCGGTCTCTTTCAACTTGCATTACAGATTCAGTATGGATCTCCGTTAGATTTTAATCCGGAAGAAAACTAAATAAAAAAAATGAAAGAATTTTTACTTAAATATTCAATCACCCTTTATAACCTATTGAATTTAGAATGTTTCTATTTATTTAGAAAAAAAATAATATATTAATATTATTCTTATCAATTTAAGTGATCTGACATTTTTAAAATGGAGGTACTCGCCTTCAGCAATGACATTTTCGATGAAAAGGTGGGGGGAATTCCCTCATTATTGGCATCTTTGATTCAAGCAGAAAAGAAGAACCAAACTATAGCATCAGAATTTGACGTTTGAGGTAAATATTATTCAAAATTAATCCTTTTCATTAAATAAACAAAAGACTGATAGGTATTCTTTTAGCATAAAAGAAACTAACCGCCTTCGGTGACCAGTTGTTCACCTTTCATATTAAAAGTAATAATTTAGCCCTTCAACTACAGAAACAGATAATCAGCTGAGAAAGACGAAATTTTAGTAATAATTTTACCCAGTGGTACCTAATCCGTAGAAAATAAAAGAAAATTAATAAAGAAAGTAACAGGAAAGCCATATTGAAAGGGAGAGGAATTAAATTGGAGTAGATGATCATGAAATTGAGTTAGGATTTCAGGATTACTTATATACTATATATAGGATAATCATTTAAGTTCTTCTACATGGAAAGCAAAGGGGTAAACGTATATCAGTAAGCAGTATTTATATTTTTATCTTTCAAAAGCTATACCTTCTCATTGTGAATTTTATTTAATAATAAAAATTAAAAAAACAGATTTTAGAGTCTCAATTTCCAGAATGCGTTAAAAATAGTTTCATATAAAATACATATTTCATAACTTAAAAAAATAGAATTAAATGAACTTCTTATGGTAGGCATTTCAATTGTGTGTTTCTCATAATTTTTGCTAAATTAAATATTAAAGCGAAATATTGATTAGTAATTTTACAAAATCATTAATTTTATTATTAATAATTATCTAGAATAATTAATATTCATTAACTAATAAATATGAATAATTATTTCATATTCAAATTCGTTTTCTTATTACTCAATGTTAAAATGCATTTATAATCATCTCAGAATTAAGGCAATTTATTCTATTTTTTGAAAATATCAATTTATATATGAAATAAAAATGCATTTAAAATCCATATAATGCAAATTAAATAATCTCAATTTAAAAACAGAAAAATTAAAAAATTTGCAGGTGTAGCTCAAAATATTTACATAATGACATTTTTTGAATTAGTTTTAAAGAATGAAATAATAGCATTTCAATTTTCTATTGTAAATATAACAAAACTGAATATACACATAAAAGTATTAATATTTATGCTACTATTTAAAAATTTTTTAAAGAGTTATTTGGGAAGGGGGATCGCAGATCTAAATACAATATGAAAATCAATATTACACTAAGATACCTGTGCATAATTTATTGGCATATCCATTCAAGAAGATCTATCACAGCTGTGAAGCATGCAAATAACTGCTATCACAGATAAACAGATCATCTAGTTTGCCATGGCTGCCAGCTGGATTTTCTTCCTTAGCAAATCTTCCATTTTCTTATCCAATACTTTAAAGTTGAATATTATCAAACATCAATACTGCAAAATTGTATCAATTTTTGAACATGAGATATTTAGAAAACAGAGATATAATTACTGAAAAAACACAGACAAAATTATATTATAGAAACCAAATGAAAAATAAATAAGTGGCTCAAAATCTAGTATTGTAGCTTAAAATCTAAAGACTGAAGATGGCTTTTTTATAAAATCATTGTCAATCAGGTAACTATTATATTTTGTTGAATTAGAAAGAAATTTGCATAATAACAAGTTTGTTATGAATGATTGGAGGTAAACAAAACTAAATATTGATCTTTAGATTGAATAATAATATATATAAATAAAGCTACAGGGCAATGAAAAGTACATAAATGCTGTTAAAGTAAATGCAAACATAACATCACAATAAAATAAATTTTTTTTATTAAAATTGTTATAAAATGACCTGATTACAATGCATTACACTCGATGAAGCAAGAGGAAATAATGCATCGTAAAAATTGTCAAAAATAAAATGGAAAACTAAATTATAAATATTGCTTTTTATTTCTCACAATGCTATGCAAAAATGAAATTAGAATTCATTGAAAAGTAAGACATAATTATTGTTAAAATTAATCTAAAAACAGAAGATTCATATAAAATTTGAGTCAGAGCTATTTTAAAGACTCAAAAGATTTGATCTGACTGATTCTAAAATCTCTTTTTTTGAACTTGTGTAAAATAAGTAGGGATGAACTAGATGTTTCCTATAATGCATACTGTGAGTTTCTAGCAAGTTTCTTTGAACCCATATGATATAATAATCGTTATAGAAAATTTTGCATGATTAGATTGGCTATTAAAAATCATACTAACCATGTAAAACTATACACAAAAAGTAACTGTAAAATTACATTTAAATCTGCATCTTATTTACCAAATATATGTGATAAATATATTAAAATAGTCACTGACTTACATTTATTGTCAATCTTTCTTCTTGAGAACCATTTCAAATTTTAATATAAAAATTTTCAAGATCTGTTTTCACATTTTTATTATAAGACAAATAACTATATATGTTATAAACAGCCTTTAAATAACTTTTATATTTATTATTCATAAAAAATAAAAGATGCCTTTTTTAAAAAAAATAAATCCAAAATAATGTTATGATGAAATAAAATATAATTATAGTGTGAAACTGCATAATATATAAAAATATTAATTTATTTACAAATTATTGAATAAACTACATATATAAATTAAGTATTTGGATATTAACTGCATGCTGTTGATGAATAGAGTCAAGATTTAATTATGAAAGAATTTATAAGCAATGATTCTTGGCAATTAATTGTTAGCATGTGCTGAATATACAACTGAAAACTAAAGTTTCTTCAAACATATTTTTGTATTTTATTTATTATTGAAATTCAAAATTATTTAATAAATGAAAGAAAATGATATATACAATCATTTGAACATCATTGCAAAATATTTAGAGAATATCTTTTCAGAATGAGATAAAAAATTTCCTAACAACTGATGACACTTGCTCCAATAATTCTCCGACATTATCTAAATATAGGGGAGAAAATACATGTTCAGATTATTCAGTTGATTTTAAAATGTAAAATGCACAATAAAAAATTAACTTGCATATAAAAAGATTTTTCTATATCATTTTGCTTATACTTCATAAGAAAGAATCATACAAAAAGTTGATTAGTTTTTCATTGCTTCTTGCATTATTATTTCACTCAAACAAAATTTCTACCTTTCTTTTAATTCAGTCTACCTATTTTGTGTCCAGTATGTATAAAATTGCTTTGTTAATTTAGCAAAGTACAAACATGGTTAATTGCTCCTAATGAAATTAACCATAAGAGTAAATTCAATAGAATAAAGAATTTAAAGCAAAAGAAAGAAATGTCAAGGCTGGCAAATTTGGATATCTGCAAAGTATAACAGAGCAAAAGAAAGTGAATGATATTTATACACAGTTAAAAGAGTATTAGTCATTAAAAGAAAGCACATGGTGAATGATGAAAATAGTAAGCATGGAAGGTGGAATATTATAAGACAATATTTTTTGAAGGCTCCGAAAGTTCATTCAGCCTTGATTCGAAAGATTCATGCGAGTCCATAATTAGTTAACAAAAAGATAAAAGATATGTAATAAATTTTCACTTCTGAATAAGAAAGCATATAACAATTTCTTGCTACATATTTACTATCACGAATTTGCTATCATGACTAAACAAGAAAATAAAACGTATGCAATAAGTTTTCACCCTAAATAAACATAACAAAGGAGATTTTTTTTTCCATACTCATTTATTATCCTGAATGTATAAACATTGTTCAGAAAGCATATTATATGCCATTATTAAAACTCAATAGAAAGGAATTTAAAAAGAAACCAGAATATATTATACTCAAAGCAAAGCTTAGCATGTGGATCTCGAAGCGTAATGTAAACATAAGCAATAAATGGAGGCATCAGCAATAGTGATGACGAATATTTTACGAGCGGTTATTACGTAACCAATATCATAAAGTCACAAATACCAGTGATCACTACTTTTCAAAGAAGGGTGTGATTCAAATCCTTGATACAATCTGACTGTATTTCGATTACAGGTTTTGGATCACGATAGAAAGTAACAATCGATACGATCTGTCCAATGGAAGCTCTCGAACAAAAAAGAAAAGGAGAAACCTGTAAATGGATTGAAAAGTGAACGGACCGGTTATTGGAATTATCGTATGATTGAATTGCATATCACTGAAATTTATCGGAGCGGTGACCTCACTGGAAAGTGTGAAGTCGCCGCCCCACTTCATGAGAGTAACATTGACTTTCCACTATTCGCATTTGATGATACACTATTCCATACAAATCTCTTTTTATTGCTTGTCACTTGACTTTGCATATATTCCGTTTACTGCTGGCGCCATCTATTGGTAGAATATAGAACTAAAGTAAACAATTTAAAGAAATGACATATATGTTTAATTGAAATTTTTCAGAAAATGGTTTATTCCAATAAAGAAATTAAATAAATAGTTTTGAAAAAAAATCAAATTTGAGAAATAAGCTGAAATAGATAATTTAATTCAATCACACGTTACTTAAATTAGTAAATTAAGTATTAATTATAATTATTAAATTTTATATTTAATATTAAGTAATAATTTTTAATTAATAATATGATTGGAATAACAAATATTTGGAACAAATATTTAAAAACAACAATAGCAAAATTATTTGTTATTCAAAAAATCGTGTATTATGCATCTCTAATCAGCAAGCTCATGTCAACCTTTAATAATCCAATCACAGCACATTCCCATCAGCCTATGCTTTTATAAGATGCACTGTGATTGTATTCATTTAGGTTAACATGGTCTGGTCGATTTCTAGAGAGTGTCAATTTCATATTCGAACATTTCGGAGAATTCGGGAGCCCGACTCCCGGTATGAAAACTACTCAGACCGGTGACAAAATGTACCGTGTCAATCATCCTGGTGGAGGCGTGGCTATGCTTGAGGGTTCGTATAATAAGTAAAAGTGACGAAGTTGTCATTCATTGGTCTCCAGTCATGGAAGGAGACGGACGTTCTGAGAGCAGATGCTCAAGTAATTTTTCTAAGAGCAGCAAAGGCGACCGACCGAGAATTATGAGTGTAGGATTTAATGATAACCACACAGTAACTTCGGGAACGGGCAATAAGCCAAGCAATGTTGCACCTCCCAGGTCAAGTAGCTATTCGAACTACAGAGAAAAAACACAGCAGAATCCACCTAAAATCATCAATACCAAATATACAAAAGAAATTGTAGCATGGATGGAAACAATGCAAGTAAAGCCACTAACGATAATTACCCCAACTTTGAAATAGACCTAGCCTTAAATGAAGATAAACAAATGGACATCGACAACACAGCACAAGTTAACCTAAAGAAAAAAGACTCAAGCAATGATAATTTTCAACAAGTTAACCCGAAAAAGGCCGCTAAAATAAGGAAAACGAAAGAAAAACCCTAAAGCATGGGCACAACAAATAGGTACGAGATCCTGAGCCATAACCAAGATACCCAAGAAATAACCAACAATAGACCTGCTTACATAAATCTGAAACTCACATGTAACTACAACCTGACACTCCAAGAAATCCACAGAAAATTCCCCCAGACCGAAAACAAACTAATCCGAAATATGATTGCAATCCAACCAGCTAATGAAGAAGAAAGAACCAAAATCATTGAGATGCTAACAGAGAAAAAGGAAGAATTTATTCTATCCGAAAACTATGATGAAAGGCCCATAAAAGTAATTCTTAAAGGACTCCCAATAGATGCAGACAAAGAAAAAATAACCAAAGAACTTGCAGAAAGGAACTACAGCATAATTAGAATTTCACAACTCAGAAACTATAAGATGAAGACCATGTATCCAATTTTCCTTCTTGATATAAAAAAGTCTAGAATTGCCCTTAACATATACAACGAAAAAACCCTCCTACATCTTAAAATCAGAATCGAAAGCTACCGAAGAAAACCAACCGCAACTATTTGTTATAACTGCGCAGGCTTTCATCATTCCGCAAGGAACTGCAGATTAACACCCAAGTGCATTAAATGCGGCGGATCGCACGCAACCAGGAACTCGGCATAACAGAAAAAATCCAAGACCCGGTTTGCGTAAACTGTAAAGAAACTGGTCACACAGCTGCCTGGAAAGGATGCAGTAAATTTCCCAAGCTAACATCAATCAATGGGAGACCCTCCTACGCAGAAATAACTAGAAAGAATCAAAGAAATCAAGACCACCAACCCATCCCCCACCTCGAAAGCAGAACACGGAGCCTACTTTGACAGCCAATGAAGAACTCCCCTCTCTACTAGATACCCTGCAAACCCTCAAAGAAATAAGAGAAATCCTTAAAGAATTCTCAAAACTAATTGAAGCAGCCAGGCTAGCGAAGAAAACTGAAAACAAAGAAGAAAAAAAAAAGGCGATAATCCTCAACGCACTGATCGGCTAAGTTCCACCACAAGTAAAGTTAATCCTCCTCAATAACCCAGCATCCTGATTGGTCACTCACGGACAATAGATTATCCCTCACCTAACTCAGAAAACCATCTGCATCACCCTCTCCCACTCCCCTGACAGCCTGCTTTCCTATTGGTCAAGACATCTTTCTCACTCTCCCTCACCTGCAAAGAGCAAATTTCTATCGTAGTTCCAAGGCAGTTTCTCTCCTTTCACCGTATCATCAAGAACCACCACAGTTCATGCCATCATACCTAAAAGTCAAGTCTATTCAGCTAGACATATCATTAAGGGGATAGTCCTATTCCAAGGACGGGTGCCCCGATAAGCATATCATCGAAGTCGAAGTTGTCCTCTTTTCAGTAAGCACGCGTAAGGATTGAAGGTTTGTATATATCTTTATAAAAAGTAAAAAAAGGTAACTTCTTAAGTAGAAAAGACTTATTTTATCAAAAAAAAAAAAAAATCCCGGAGAGTGAAATGAAGTCAACAGTAGTTAAGCCAAATGGATGATTGATATTACTGTAAATTTAATGAGGACTTTTTTTTCTTTTAAAAAATAATAATTGGAAAGTCAGAATAAATTGAAATTTTACACGTCGGGTAGAAGATTTCGATTATTTAATTCGAGATAGAAATTTTATTATAATCAGTTTATTCCAATTTAATTTATAATCAAGTGATTAATTCAAACAATAAAATAACTTATAGTCAATTAATTTTAACTATTTAATGAAACTAAAAATAAATTCCTTAAATGTATAATTTCTTTAAAAAAATTAATGAATAAAGCATGAAAAAAGAAGTCATAGATCGTCAAAGAAACAATTGAATGTCGACTTTTAATCAAAAATATATAATATTTTTAACATCTACTTTGATAAAACTTTATCTATTAAATTATTTATAGGAAAGAAACAAAGTTTTTAAAACTAAAAATTTCAGCAAACTCCATTAATTTAGAACAATATCTTTCGATGATAATAAATTAATATTTTTGATTATACTAATAATTATATGTATTATTTCAATACTTGTTTTGTAACGGACTTTTTAAAAAGAAACTTTAAACATTTTCATTTATTAATTACTGATTGTTACAATATTTGTTTAAAATAACGCAGAAAATGAAGGTAAACGTATAAAAGTGTAACCTGCAACCTATTTTAAAATTCTCCAAATAAATAAATACTTAAAGATATTCTATTTTTCCAATAATTTTTAAAAACCAAGTTTTTGCTTCTGAAACAGAAAAAATGCTATATATATACTATATAGACAGGGCTCTTTCTAATAAAAAAAAAACATTCTTTTAAATTAAATCTTATTTTGAAATTAAATAAGCCAGCTGGAGCGATCTTCCCAAAACTTCATCGTTATGCTTTAATAAGGGCGTTATCTCTTTCCCTATTCCCACATAAAATTGCGGATCTTGGATGAAGGCTTGTATCTTTATTATAACATTCGCAAAGAACGGTTATGAAATATAAATCTTTGGCGTAAATTTAGTGTTTTTACTGAATCTATCGAGTGATTTTCGACGGTTTTTTTAGAAGGATTACTCCATAGCATGCTGTTAATAGAAACCGAAAACTAAATTTGTGTTTTAGACGAATTTTTCCCCCACTCCATTGAAAACAAAATTTTATACAAAACTACAATTGTTGTCACAAATGTTCATAGAGAAAATAGAGTTTACATGATTGTGAAAATTCTATTTCTAATATACGGAACAACAGACGGTCAACCCCTTGACTGATGTGGTTCCGAATGAGATAGATTTCTATACATAAAATGTTAAATCTATGTACCAAATTTTATCCATCTAACTCTATTCCTTTTATCATGTTAATTTATATTAGCGTAGCTGGACAGATAGACTATATCTGAATGGATTTCGATCAAAATTTGGTAGAAAACAAATTTGGTGTAAATACCATGAATACCATGAACCAAATTTTATTTGTCGAGCTCAAAGCGCTATTGAGTTATCGCGCTCCAGGACAAACAAACAAACAGTGAAACTTTATACAATTTTTTTTTCTTTTGTACTCATTGAGGTTTAAAACTAAGAGATTCGTCAAAATTTCGTCAAATTTTTTAAAGATTGTAATACTTACTCTTTATTTCGTTAATGAGAATATTTTTAATTAAAAAATAAATAAACATTTTATTGTTGTTGTTTTAATGTTGGCTATTTGTTTATTGCTAGTGTTTAAAACCTGATTTCATAGGATTTTGTTTATGTTTGTGATGTACAAAGAATTATATTTTAGGTGTTTTATATAAAACCTTATTATCTAACTCTTTACGCTTTTTTACTTATCATGTTCACCTGTACACAAGTAGCCCTACAGTCTTCCTAAGAATGGATTTCGTTCATAATTTTAATGAAATTTTCAAATTTAGTATAAAATCCATGCACCAAATTTCGTACATATAGCGCAAATCGTTTTTCAGTTATCATGTTCTAAAAACATGTTTTCAAACTCGGGAAGATCTGAAACGTAGACAGTAATTAAAAGCATGACTTTCAATTTACTTAAATTTTATTTTATTAATTTATGTATTTTTTCGAGAATTATAACTGTATGTATTATCTACATGCACAAAATTTGGTGCATGGTTTTTATACTAAATTTGTAGATTTCTATCAAATTTTGAACGAAATCCATGCTCAGGAGGTCTGTACAGCTATTTGAGTACAGGTGAACACGATAAGTACAAAACGTAGAGAGATAGATTATAAGATTTTATAGAAAGCACCTAAAATATAGTTCCATATCATATTTTAAATAATATCTAAATGCGATAACTTAAATCAAAATAAAAGAAATTTGGTAGGTAATTTTGTTACTAAAATTGCAATCTTGTTTTTCTGTTATATTTGGGATTCGGGGACCAATCAGTAGAAGAAACCGTTCCTAAAATACATGCGCAGTTTGCATAGCTATATTAAGAAGCACAATGCTCTCATTTACGGGGCTCTGAAAATAAAAAATTGAATACTCGTGATGTATACGACCTTTATTAAGGTCCATTTTTGTAATAGGAGAGGGATGATAACATCATTATTAGAGAGTATATTAAAAAGTTTCAGGGAGACTATTTCTGTTAACATTAAGTTTAGCTGCGATTTTTTTTAAAGTTAAGATTGCGACTTAAAAAAATAATTTGATTAGTATGAATATTAGAGTGACGATCGACAAAATTCCTCGAATTACAATAAAATATCTCCATTGATATGATGTGGAAGTTTGAAGAAATCGTAATACTTGAAAACCACTGATAAGACTTTAAATTAATACTTTAAATTGACTTTCGTGCAAATATTAGTCTCTTCAGAATAAAAGTTCACTTTCCATTTGACAGGTTATGAAGATAAAATTTGCAAAGATGCAAATTTTAATTTTCTCATCTTTGGTTTTTAAAAATTTCAGTCAGTAAACTGGAAAACGTTCAAAAATTTTGTTTATTAAGCAATAAAAAATACAGCTCTTCCGTCATTTTCCCACCAACTTTATAAAAATAGAGCTACGAAAATGAAAGAATATGAGAGAGAATGTAACCAGCATGAGTATTCTAAAGAATTGTCACAAGCAATGCTTAGAAAATTTAAAGAATATTCATACTTCTAATTCAAAAACTCAGTGCTTGATTAGTTATTATTTTGAAAATTTTCTCCTAATTAAAATAAATAACAATGAATATGTATGAAAATAAATGTATTTAGTATAGTCACTAAGTGCCTGAAAATAAATAAAATGACTGAAGTAATAAAAAGTATTACTATAAAATTAAAATCTTGAAAAATTAAAGAATTGACTAGAAATAAAATTGATTTTACTGAAAGGTACAGGTGAACACGATAATTTCAAAACATAAAAAGCTAGATAGATAAATTGTGATAGAAAGATTCAGCACCTAAAATATAGATCCGTATCATATTTAGAACCAGAAATTAACTATCTGTCCTTACTTTAACATGCATATAAATGCAATAAGTTAATTTGCAACAATTTAAATAAATTAAATTTGGTAGGTTATTTTATTACTAAAATTGCAATCCTTTAAAAAAGGATTCGAATTCTGTAAAAGTAAGTAAAAAAAGTATTCGAATTCTGGTTTCAATCGTTAGAAGAAATTATCTGCAAAAATGCATATACGGTTTTTCATTACTTTCCTTTCATATACGGGGCTCTGAAAATAAAAATCTGAGTTTTCGTCATGTTTATGACTTTTCATGTTATAATGAAAATTATTCAAGTAAACAGGTTTATATAGGTCGAAAAAGTAATTAATTACGTTGATTAACATAGTGTTAGTATCACGAATTTTTCCCATTACGGAAACAGATTTTTCAAAATTTTGGGCCCAATATGCCTTTATATATAAGCGAGTGTCAAATTCCATTCCGAAATTTTCAGTAGTTCTTGAGTTATAAATTAATTTTGTTTGCTTAAATTATGTAATAATTAAGTAATAGTTATTCAGTAATAGTTAATATTACTATGTGTTCCCTGCTTTAAAATCTTATATAAAAATAATTTTTAAATTAAAGTTATTTTTCTGAAATTCTTATTCTATTGTAGGCTTCATAAATAGGATATTTTATTTTGCATAAATAAAGTATTTTTACACAACCTTGTAGTTTTATCCTTTCACAACTATCTTAGTCATAACTTCAGGGTTAAATTTATTAAAATGTTTGATGTGTTTAAATTATATGCTTATACTTTACAATATATATATATGTACATATGATATTTTGCATTACCAGTTTTACTTACAATCTGCTTTAACTCTATGAGTCCTGACCGGCCCGTTCGATAGGCGCCTGATTCAGGCGCTTTAGGGCAGTTAAATAAGTTTAAGGGACGAAAGGTATTTCTCGACGAGTGCTGCTTTAAACTCATTTAACCGCACCAAAGCGCCTGAAGCAGGCGCCTATCGAATGGGGCGATATCGGACGGTCAGGGCTCATAGAGTGAAACATGTCTTTGAAATCAACATTCAAAAATTTTAACTTGTACATAATAAAAAACAATGAAATATGTAATTAGCTGACATCAAATTATCAGTATCAGATACTGACTTATATTCACAAATTTACCAAATTAAATGCTGATAAAAATGTCGATATTTTACAATTTGTTTCTAACTCGTAAGCTGATCCATTGATTTAAGATGATTTTACTTACTAGATTTGACTCTTTCGCATTTTTTGCGATTTTTCCTCCCGTTTGTTTTCACAATTTCGAAACCTCATCAAAAATGTCGAACTGAAACATACAGCGAATCACAGTTATTCTTCGAATTAAAGAATCTCTGTAATTATTCGGAACCGCATATCGCTGTAATTTGTGTTATTCATAGGAAAGTATTCGAAAATATGAAGTCACAATTTATTAGCTAAATGTGCAGTGATTTTATTGATTTCTATCTACTAACTTATTGATATTTGTGGTTGCCTATGTAATATTTTTTTCTAGTGGCACCATCTATTGTCAGTATATAGAGCTAAAACACATGCTTTGAATAGAATGAAATGACAACTTTTATTTCAACTTTTTTTAGAAAACACTTCACTTTAAAACTTACTTACGGATTTTTTTAAAAATTAAAAATGTGATTGAAATATTTTTTGGAACAAATATTTAAAAATAATAACTACAAAAATATTTATTATCAAAAATTCGTGTAGTATATATCTCTAGTATCGATAATTGCTATTCGTTATTTTTTATTAATGGTTCGTCAAATATTTGTCATCCCTAGATGTGAAAGTTTCTTTTCATTGAAGACCGAAATTGTCTCTATTACCCTATTGTTATTCTAAACACTATATTTAAGTGAAAAACTAAAATCTTCTGATTTCATATATCCAAATAACTATTCTTTTAATTTCAGCTTATTAAAATAAGTGGATTTTCAAATACAAGTACATATTTCAAATCTAAACATTTTAAGGCTAACATTTCATTCCTCTTCTTTAAAGATGAGAAAAATGCAATTATGTTAGACACTTTTGAAAATTATAAAATAATTTAGCTTGTTATTTGTATCATTTTAAGCATTCAAAGCAATTTTTCTTCCTCTAGCTTGTTATTATTCCCAATTCTATTAAGGAAATGTATATATATCTTCAGTGAATCTGGCAATAAGCTACAGGCCGGTATATTCGAACATTTCCGAGAATTCGGAATACCTTGTGGAGTATTGCGAAATTCTTCAGCTCATTTCTGTGATCGTCCTGTGTATGCTGAAGTAATGTAACAGTTTCAACAATGGAAAGCAAAAGGTTTAACAGCTATTTCTTTATGAAATCGATCATATTTTAACATTTTTATTCGTTTCGACTAATTATTTTAGATTTTCCGTTTTGTAATCTTATTGTAGAATATGTCTGTGTTCGTTTAGAATAATTAAAAGCTGTGATCGTTTAGAACGAGCTTCTTACACTGTGATTCTCAAAAAACTCTAAAATAGCCTTTCTTCTTGCTTTTCTGTTAAAGTTATAGTTTTATTTAAAATAATTTTCTGAGTTTAAAAATTGTTTTA
>JAPMOR010036055.1:479-39596 GCA_026543865.1 Argiope aurantia
GAATAGAAACAGGATAGAATTGCAGAATAGAAACAGCACTAATTGCAGGATAGAAGCCAAAGTGATTCAAACTTCTAATAATGTTTAAAACTTCTAATAACGTTTCTACTATGCTCATGAAATTGTCATTAGCGTAATTAAGTGGGAGACAAATATATAAATGATTTTATTATTTTTCTTTTAGTTTTCGTTTTTACAAGGTATGAGAATATTTAATATTCGAACATAGTAATATTTTTTTATCTAAATTAGCTGAACTTCATTTAGATTAAATCTATATAAGAGAAAATAAGTGTTTGCATTTTTGATAAATAGATCTTTAATCTAGAATAAAAGAAAATTCTTCAATATAAAGTTACTTACATTCCCTTACTCGCAATCACTAAAATGATTAAAATATGCACTGAAATCGCTTATGATGAATTATGAAATTAGAATAATAAATGAAAAGGGTAATAATTGAATTCAAAGATAAATAAATAAAATAAAATAAGCTGTAATGAGATTTTTGGACTTCGGAAAAATATATTTTTGGAATCGAATTTAATGCAATAAATAAGGTTTAAAAGAATGAAAAAAGTATATCATTTTCTGGTTTTTCAATATTTATTCTCAAACTCAATGTTAAATAGTTATTTTAGAATAAATTTGAATAAAATATGATCATTTTGATATAATAGAGCATATCATCATAACATGTTTTACACTATTTTCCTATTCGTTATTTTTACATATAAATGTATATAGTTATTTCATTTTCTCTAAAAAATATTATTCTTCATAGAAAAATATTAAGCGTATTAAAATGAAGTATGCTTTTTTCATTAGCGTAAGAAAATATAGTTAAAAACAAGCTGAAGCCAAATCACAGAATAAACAAGAGCAAAGTTTCCTCGATTTCCATGTTATTTTTTTCGGTACCATATATGTCGTGGGGTGTATGTGTATACATGCTTCTTAAAATTGTGTTATATCTCTGAATAATGAATAATTATTGGTCTTTAGTTTTGCATGCTAGAATCCTGTTGTTAATATCTCAGAGACCTATCTAACCTGATTCGTTAGGATGAAGAGCAGATAGCGGAAAGGAAATAGGCTTAACTCATATTGATGCTGTAAATCTTCCCATTTTATCTACATCGCATCAATAATATAGTCTATTATAATCATTTGTAAAAGTAAATTTATTGAAAGTTGATTCTTAATATTAATTTTATTTATATTTTCTGAATATATTAAAAATGTCTATATCGTCTCAATAGTATATAGTCCAAGACATTGTAGGTAAAGTTTCTTATTAGAACTGATTACAAAAGGACATGCTTCAATTCATCCGGATACCAACTTCAACTGGTGACCAACATTTGCTTTTTTGCAGTGGGAAGAGGGAGGAAGAATTATTAACTTTTCTACGTTTTAAAGTAATAGAAGTGTTTAATTTTTAGTAATATAAATATTGCTTCAACATTGGAGATACGAATGTACGAAAAATATTTTAATGTATTACCTCACTCTTCTGTAGAGAAGTGAATGATTATGCTATCAGACAACTTGTCACGGGGGCAAAATAACTTGGAATGTTAGTCCTTTCACAAATGAATTCTTGTTAATTTTGGGAATGTTTTAGTCTCAACAAATGATTAGTCTTGATTTAGAATATGATGGCAATAGTAAGGGCAAAAACGTTTGGGCAAGAATAATTCTGGACGGCTTTTATTGATCTGTGTATTTTTGATGGAAGATCTGCTATTTGACCGAAATTTCAGATTTTTTTTCAATTCTATTCATGATTTTATAATTATTCTATTTTGATGACTTCATGTTCTTGAACGATGGTAGTCTCCTTCATCGCGCTCTCTTTGTTATACGATATTTGAAGAAGTACTTGGATTTGGGAATCAAGATGGCAAACCCAACCTTATCTAACGTTATAAAACTTGAAGGCAGTTTGGGGGGATTTTGAGAACTCTAAACTTTGATAAACAATCTAGCATGATAAAGATCAGTCCTGCATATGCTTTTCTTAATTACTATACAGTTAAGATATAGGTAATGAAATTCTATGCTCGGAAATACAATGACATGAGAATTTCTAGTTTAAGAAGAGCATTTAGTCTTTCTAAAATCTTCAATTCAATTCAATGGTCTAATGTAAAGTGCATACTTTAAGAATTCGTAATTTATGGTTTCTTTTACAAACGGGATGTTAAATAATTTATCCCCATTACGTTATGATTATCGAATATGCTATTTAGGAATGTTGTTCATAAATGGCATATTAAACAATTTATGAGAATTCCTTTCACTGATTATAATTTACTCCAAAACTGTGCTAAGAAAAGGAGCTTTTCTTAGTTTGTGGATAATAAGTTTTCAGTCAACACATCTAAGAATGAGTAAGTGATTGTTGCAATCATTCACTTCATATCTCTGAAAGTATAAAAGAGCCTCATTAAAGAAGAGGAAAACCTGGGATTTCATTACCTAGTACAGTTTGTTCACTTTTAGGCTAAGCAAAACCTTATATCTACTTTTCCTATTTTAGTATTTTTTCCCCTCTAGGGAATCGAACCTTCAAATTTGTTTTCCATCCCATTTTGAGGCAAAAGTTCTGTTTTACGGCAAAACGCCGATTACGTGACATGACTTTTTATATCCTCATATGAAGTTTTCCCACCACCTGGAAACCTCACCTCCACACGTAGAGCTTAGTTATATCTGCACGTGAAGCCCATAAGGACTGACTGGGATCACATTACTCTGGTATTTTCTAGTCAAATGAAATGAAAACAGAATGAAAAGGAAAAAGATAATGATATCTTAATGGGACTGTGAGATGATTTTGCAATAGACGTTTCTTCGGTTTACAACGTCTTAAGAAAAATGTGGCAGCATAAAAATATCCCTAGTGAAAAGGCGTTAAAATTGAGGGATGCATTTTAGAGCGATAAATTTCAGATAAAAAAAAAGACTTACCATTTTAACGGTCAAATAATGGTAAGAAGATTGATGGAATAGGTGAATTGCATTTACATAAGCACTGATTTTATGTAGCATTTGCTTCATAATTGCTTACTACAAACATCAAAGTCCTTTGCATTATGTTATTTTTTATGTCAAACAATAAAGGGAAAGAATTTTTTATGCAAATTCTTGCAAAGATGTATACCCAAATTCATGTTTGAAAGTGATCAAATTTTTTATATTTATTTTGGGTCTTCATTTTTATTTTTTCATACCTTGGGGTTTCTTTTGAATGAGTGCTTACAAATTTTTTTCTGCTTAATTTGATTTATTTTTACTTTTTATACTTTGGAGTTTCTTTTAAAAATAGAGATTGCTAGAAACATAGAATGGTAACTTTCTAAGCGAAAATATTCTTGTCAGATTCAATAAAATGGTACAGTAAGTTATAAGACTCAGTTTCAGATGGTAATTTTAAATTTTATTATTAAATATGATTTCTAAAATTATGAAGATTTTTCGAATAAAAGAGGAACCGATGAGTGAACTTTCGAACATCTGTATATGTCTGAGAGAGTCACGATATTTGAGTTAGCTACCGCATATTATTTCTACATATAGAAAAATGCCAAACCAATGAATGACGTGTCATAGATTCCTCTTAGGATGCCCGGGTGGTGTATTTCAATTTTTGTATGTCGATGGTTTATGGACCGTATATTTATTGGCGATTGTGTATGGGACTAAATATTTGTCCCATACAGAATCCAAAGTCCAACAAGATCATTCGGGGATAAAAGCGCTTAATTCTACAAAATATTTAACGAACGGTAGCAAATTACAACCGAAGTGTATAGAAACAGTACTTGCAATGGTAGTATAAATAGTTGCACATAAGTAGCTGATTACTACAAAATAAAAACAACAACATAAAGTGCTTATTAACTAGCTGGGAATGAACACTCCAAACAGAAGGTTCTCTCAACTAATCGCTTTAAATTCTCTCTCCACTCGTATCCCTCTAATCAGTGCATCAGAATTAGAAGACTATCACATCTTCCCTTCTAATACATTTGTCACCTAACTCCATCAGTTTTAAGCATTTTCACTTTTGCGGCCGAATTCGCCTAATGTGTCACCAAGGCTTTCGGTCATTGACTCGACATCCATCTAAGCTATCAGTAAAATTATCTTCCTTCCTATTAAACTGACTGGGCGTAGAATCAATATTTATAAATTCGTAACAATGCTTTTATGAGCAATTCAACGATTCCTTTTTGTGTATTTGTTCGATTATTGGACCAATGTACCTACTCTGTTAGAGAGAAAAAAAGAAAATCCTATTTGGACTTTTTAAAATTATTTTTTTAACATGTGTATCGTAAGGACACAATAAAAAAATGGATAATAAATGTCAGCTTTGTTTGAA
Source organism: Argiope aurantia (assembly GCA_026543865.1). Lineage (NCBI taxonomy): Eukaryota > Metazoa > Arthropoda > Arachnida > Araneae > Araneidae > Argiope > Argiope aurantia. Next base: position 4,873 of record JAPMOR010036055.1, read on the forward strand.
TCTGGATTTTTTTAAAGAAAAATAATAATAAACTTTATCTACAAATAAAAACTTTAAGTTTTTTTTTCCTCGGGATTAAAAATTATGTTTAAGGATTACCGTCTGTAAAGGCGAATTCTTACTTCCGAATAGAGCAAAAACAATTTGGACGTCTTCTCTCTTATAGCATATCAAATAATGTCAAAAGACCTGATATTAAATATTAGTGTCATAAACTTCTATAGTCTGTTGTAAAAATAAAAACACAATGTAATTCACAATAAAAAAACAATAAAAAAAACTAATAGAAAACGAACATTTAAGACACTTTTTGTTTTAAACAGTGACATATAAAGTCAAAATGTTTGATAGTGGATATTGATGCCACATAATAGTAAAAATGATATTTTAAAAAATAAAAGTGAAAAGAAATATTGATATTTACTTTTAAACGAAAGAAGAACTATTAAAGTTTTGCATTAAAACATGTCTTATAAAATGAAAAAATGTCGCATTGGTTTGATAACAAATAAAAGCAAAATTTTTGCTTCTGTATTGTAGTTCTTTTTGACAAATATGTACATTTCTCTTTATGATTTTGAATTAAATAATTCTAATTGTAAGGACTTATTTCTATGTTTAATATATTGGAAAAGCTTATGCAAGAAAGCCAAAAATATTCCAGATAAACTTCCATAAAAAACTACTATAATAATCTAATTACTACATTTCAAATTTCATTTCTGATAATTTAATATTTATTGATCTACATAATTTCTATTCAGTTTGATGCAACAGATATTTTTAAGTGAGATTACTTATTTATAAACATTATTTTGTTCATCTTTATTTTATTCATTGCACAACGCACTAATGTATGTCCATTTTCTAGGATACTGAATATGACTTTACATTTCATTTAAAAATATTCTTAAACTGTAGTATTATTAACTTTTACTAAAACATGTTTTCAAACCAAAAAAGTGTAAATCTATGTTTATTTCATTTAATTTTAGATAAATTACAATTATAAATTTTTCGAAAAGAATTGGGCAGGCAAAATTTAAATACTTAGAACCTTATATTATTCTTTATTTTGTATTATTCAGTATTTATTTTACAAAAATACTGAAATATGACCACATATTTTCAACTGAATAGAATTTTATCATTATTACATTTTAATTTTAATTAAAAAAACTGTCGGAAGAAAAAACTGAATAGAAAAGGAATAGAACTGAAACTGCAATAGAAAACTACAAGTGTCGGCAAATATTTAAAAAAATATTTTGCCTTTCATGAAAATAAAAGTGTAGTAAATTGCTCTTGTTTTCTTGGAATTTGATAAGACTCTTTGTTGAATAAAATTTATCTTCTGTTATACAATTCTTCAAATTATATTTATAGTTATTATATGACATAAATAACTTTGCAATACCTCAATAAACTGTAAAACATGTATATAAATTCCTTAAATTATGGATTATTTTACAATACCCTTGTCGTTCTGGTTGAAAAAAAACCCAGCAATTTTATTTACGTTATATAATTAAAATAGAAAATGCATATATATATATATATATATTAGATTCTTTCCAACAACTTTTCTGAAACTGTAAATATAGGGTTTTAGAAATTGCATTTTATTACAACATTATATTTCTAATCATTTTCGGTTAATCATGTTTTACAAATTCCTGAAAGAAAACTATCATCTAAGGGAACTTCAAACAGAAACGAAGATATTGGTATTCCCTTATAGAAAATACAAATATTTTATTGAATGTGAATGAAAATATTTGTGCAGTAACCAAATAATTATTATTTATCAACATTTTAGGTCACACACCATAGTATCTTGATGGTGAAGCAAATAAGCAATTTAGATCCAACAGGATTTCCATATACTTATGTATGTGAAAGTCATGTTTCATATAAGTAGCAAGTCAGAAAATACATTTGTAATAATAATTTTAAAACGATTGTAGTAGATAAATATTAAATTTCAACTCGGTTAATGTATATACCATAGGTTTAGTGCATTCTGCGCTAGTAAAACCATTCAATTACGTAATTATTTAAGCTTAATAACAAAGACACGATAAAACAACTTATTTTTGAATCTGCCATAATTGGGAACTAATAAACACCGTAAAGCCACAAAAACGATGAAGCATGGATTTTTTTTTTTTCATAAAACGGTACAGAGAAAAATCAACATCTCTTCTAGACACTTTAGAACTGCAGAAGAACATTTAACTTAGTTAAAGAATCTTCGTCCTCTTCCCAATTTATAAATTTTTTTTTCAATATTTTGTTTCCAATTTTTTACTTGAGAACTTCTTGCATTGTTCGACAAATTCGGTTTCCTTTCAAGTTCGTGGGATTGAACATTGGGGTTGATTGAGTGTTTTTTTACTTTTATTTCTAAGATACCGGAAAAGAGTAGGGACATTTAATTTCACCTTTGCTCCTTTCTGGAAGAAAATGTTAACAATTCTTTTTATCGCTCCATTACGGTTACGAGTGAGGATTGACATTCGGACATGTCGGTCGATACTTTCGAGCATTTAGAATATTGAATAAAAGTCTAAAAAGAATGTATGTGTTGGTTTATAGTTATTTCCAAATCACGGAATGGAAAAGATAATTAAGTTTAAACTAAATCTGATGATTTACTTTCTTATGAATGTAGGTATATTGACTAGATTAATAGATATGGGAGTTAAATATCTTACAACTTATAGATAATTGTCTAATGTAAATAAAAGGAAGTGGCTTCTGAATTTTAAATTAAAAAAAATATTTCGAAGGAAAATATTAATTATTAATTATTTTAATTAACCGGAAGATAACTAATTTAAGACAATTACAGGAAGATAATCAAATTAATTTAATTAACCGGAAGATAACTAAGTTAATTTAAGATAATTAACCGAAAGATAATTAATTACGTTAAGATAATTAACCGAAAGATAATTAATTTAGTAAATTTAAGGTAATTGAAAGGAAGGAAATTAAATTATTTTATAATAATTAACTGGAAGAAAATTAATTTATTTAATTTAAGATAATTAATAGAAAAATAATTCAGTTAATTTAAGAAAATTAACCGGAAGGTATTTAATTTACTTATTTTCAGATAATTAACCAGAAAATTAATTTATCTTAAATTAACTAAATTAATTATCTCCCTGTTAATTATCTTAAATTAACTAAATTAATTAATTTTCTTCCACTTTATCTATTTTTGTAATGTGAAAATTGACGATTTCAGTCTATTTTCCTCATTTCCGTTATTTCTGAAATTTGTTTCTAGAAAAGTCATCCAAGATCCTGCAATTATAATCGTATATAATGAAGAAATTAGAAAAAACCACGATCACAAAATTGGTTTAACAAAAAAAATTCATTTATTTTCTAGCTTTTTTGCTTTGAAAAGAAAAGAATGGAATAAAAATATGGAACAAAAATAAATAAAATAGAAATATATGCCAAGAAATACTCCATACTTTATAAAAAAAATGTGTAAGAGGAAGAAAAAATAATTTTTAACTGCATTGGATAGTTTTACGTTTGTGCAATGGCTAGGAATATATATTGTATAAATGAAAAAGACTGCACAATATATGATAAGAAAAACAAAATATACTATTATTGTTGTTTCTTATAGCACTTGTCACCTATTTTATGCTGAGATTTTGAGCATCTCTTATTTCAGTAGTGCCATTTAAGTCCAAGAGTACGACTTAGCTACTCATGCGTCCCAACCCGTTTTTACGGGATGGACTTCCTTCATGCCTTTCTATCACTCAACCACAGACCTTAATTTAGACCTCAATCAGAGAACGAACACCTCTGAGCCAGTACCCCCGGGGCAATTGTCTCGACTTGGAGGACTTTGTGACCACGACAGATTTACACGTGCATCAGTCACCTTATACTCTGAGAGTTTTCGTTTAGCGGGGTTCGAACTCACTACCCAAGGAATGCAAGTCAAAATATATTGTTTATTTATATATCCAGAAAAGGAATAAAAGAGACACTTTGAAGTAGATATAGTTCACTATTAATATCTTCATAGCAAACTTGTGACGCATTTTTAAATCTAACTACATATGTGTTAATATAGAATGTTACAATCATTTCTCCTTCACTATTTTGAAGACTTGTTAGTAAATATTTTTAAGTTAATGCATGATATTTTTGTTTTTTACCAACAATAAAGAAGTCCGCAAAATTCAGAAGAAATTTTCTTTGAAAAAGTGGGAATGTATAACATACAACTATTTACTTGAAATTTCAGTTAATTAAAAAGCAGGCAAAATAAGATTTTCTATAATTCTTATTTAATTGCAGTACATTTTTTTTATTTTTATAATTCTAATAAATTTTGAAAATTTTTAGGGGTAGTTTGCAAAAAGGGTTTTAACTTTTTACATAAAATTTAAATCGTTTTCATATTGATATTGCAAATATTTCATCCTGTGTTTTCTTCCATTCTCGATTAACATGATAGAAAGATCTAACTTATTTTTTTTCATTTCAAATCGGTTACTAAATAAAGATTATTTTATTAAAAATTTTAGTTCTGGGGTCATTAAAAATTAATTTAACTTTAGAATCAATCAATGATGAGATTTTATAATAATTTATATAGTTCTTAATACTGAAATCCGTTTCTGTAAGATAATTCTTATTAATAAGAATATACCATTTCTGTTACTTTCGTATTGCAGTGTTCTAAATGTTCTTTGCTTGAATATTGAATACTTTAATTTGAATATTTTAAAGATATTCTGATAATTATAAAATGTATTCCATATAATACAAAAATAAACATTCACGCGGTAGGATTACGCTTATTATTAGTTGATATTTTATGAGTATGGTTCGATTGAGCAAGTAATTATTCATGTTAGTAGAAATTTAATCATTTCTTATTTCTTTATTTAGATTGAAGTTTCAAATTTAAATGATCGCCAATAAAGTATAGGGTAGTTACAATCAAAGTTCCGCTTTGAAATGGTTATAAAGGGAAACCTACTGATCCAAATGTTATTAAACTTGGTAATAATTTAAGAAAGGTCATGGAAATTTCCTTCTCGCCAAAAAAAAGTTCAAAAGCCCACAACCATGAGTGAAATTGCGCTGTATCAAAATTGTTAAGCAAAATAGAACATTAAGACACATGTTTATAATGTGTTTAATCGTTTCTGAAACGTGCTACAAGGCATGCTCAGTGTGGGTTATCTCAAAAGCATTGTTTATGGGGATAATGTAAACAATTTGACGAATCTGAAAGATGCGATATACCGATATGTGCGCAACATTTCTTCTGATATGCTAAGAGCTAATTTGAGAATGGAGTAATGCGATTTAACTTGATTTCAGAAAATGGTGGACTCCACATTCAACATACACGTTTGAGAAGTGATAACTTCTTCTTGTGATAGCTCTAATTTACTTCAGAAGCTTGGCATCGCGTATTCTCAGTATATATTTGTTAAAGTCTGAATAATTTCAGTAATTTTCTACTCATCCTTTTTATTTGTAATTCATTTGTAACACGTTTGAGAAGCTATTAAACACATTTTAAACCTATGTCTTCATGTCCTACTTTGCTTAACAATATTGCCCTGTATAATAAATGCGTTGGTGTTTGAAATAATTAACAAATACAAATATCGTAAAATAGATTTAATTAATGTCTATCAAAATTTGAAATAAGAAAAATATACTTAAAGAACCTTTAAGATCAAAACATGAATAAATGATTTTATTAAAATCTTTCAAAAACTTTTTTTATTAAAGCCATATATAATGGTTTTCATGGTTCGCATAATTAAAAGAATGTAATACTTCGAAATGTAATGCACAATTAAAACCGTGTTATTTCAGTAGCTTTGCTTTCTGTACTTTCAACAGTTTTAATCCATAGTATTTAAGTAAATTTGCGATAACTCTAATTCTCGGGTATTCCATATTATTTTGTATATACAATATTATTCCATATAATTTTGTATAATACAACGCGTATTCTCAGTATATATTTGTTAAGTCTGAATAAGTCTGAATTAGTAGATTTCTACTCATCCTTTTTATTGACTACTACAACGTCTCAAATAAAGAATCATAGGATTAAAATTACTCCGCACATTTCATGTCGATCAACATACTAACTGAAATAAAATGCACCTATAAAATAATAAAAACCATATTCTTTCAATTGGTTGGATATTTTTTCTATTAGCAACTATGATCTTTCAGCTTACTGAATATATTTTTTTAATATGCTTACTACCTTATAAGATTTTCTGAGAAGATTCCACAGAAATAAAGAGTCAGCAAAATCAATGGGACATGATCATAGTTTTCAGCAATAGAATAGAAACTTTAAGCATTTGTATAAATAATGGAAATGACTTGAATACCAATTACAAAATGAAAAGTATTTTTTTATAAACAATGCATTAGAATATTTGCAAATTTATTATAATAAGAAGAAACTAAACTATAATAAACCTGAAGTATCATTACAAACTTAGTGCTTTGAATTTAATATGATGTCTAAATCAGGTGTGAATATTTTTCTAGAACTTATAGATCAACGAATCAAAAAAGCAGCTTAATATTTTTTTAATTTTAATTTTAATTAAGCTTTAATAAAAATCATTCTGAAATGAACATATTCATCAGAGTATACCTGTTCTAAATTTGGTACTTCTAGGTATAACAGTTAGTAGCTTACTACACAAACACACATACGCTTACTCTTATTAAGAGCTATATTTGGGAAACCAGCTGGTCTGTGGAAAAATTTTATTGTCTTCAAATTCAATTAAATCTCTTGCATATAAAATAGTGTTGTATATTAATGATTTCCACAACAAAGAATTTTATGTATCAAACTATGGCAAATATTAAAGTTGTGTTACTCTAAAAGCTTGACACTTATTATGTACACGTACATAATAAAAAAAATCGATGCCATGATTAAATATGAAATGGAAAACTTGCATGTTTGAAAAATACTTTGCAAATTGCACGTTGTCATTTGCAGTATTAATCTCATTGCTTCATTTGTTACGTTTGAAAGCAGATAGTAAAAAATTCCTTTCGGCAAGCTGGAAGGGAAAGGTATATTTCCTTTACATCTAAGTTACTATCTCGCAATATAAATTCTTAATGTTAGAAACATTCTAAATTAGGGCTCGAAAAATCACTTAACAGAACCTAATTTCTAAGATTTTGCAGCTACCGAATACAAAATGTTCTTAATGAGGCTCTAATTTTACTAATTGGATTTATTTTTCTATCTGCAATATTGAGTCATAAAGAAAAGAAAATTTCAACCTCACTTCTTCCATTTCCACGCACTTTGAGCTAGATGGGCTGTTTTCTAACTCTTCCCAAGGTTTTACATTTCTAACAATACATTCCATTTTGATGAAATACCAAACAAAATTACTCAAGTTGTCTTCTTCACAAGATAACTAGAACAAAGATTACACACACACACACACACACACACACACATACAGTCTTACTATAGGAATCTACCTAAAAGGAATTTTTCTTCCTTGGCTTTTAATAATGGAAAGAAATCAATCCATTAATATTTTGAGAAAATAAAAATGTTTTAAATTTGTTAATAACAAAAACAAAATATTTTGTTAAAAATTATGCAAAAAAAATATTTTTTTTTAGATTTTCATAAATTTTTGGAAAATTTTTCATAGAACTAAATTGGTATCATTAAGACAACACAATTTTATATATTGTGTTGATCAGATTAGCTGCAGAAAATTCCTGAAAGTTAAAAGGTAAAACGTGAAATTACTGATAATTTTAATCCATCATAAATATATTTAAAATTTCATAAGATTCACTTTGATGTGCATATTTCTATCCACCGAAATATATATGCGCCAAATTCTATAGCTATAGATCTAACGATGCCTATAGAAGAATGCCAAAATTCGAACGCACAAATCCTTTATTTATTACTAAATATATATAGTTAATTGAATTTTAAATTAAAAACGAAAGAGTAGAAAATATAAATATAAAATTATATATTTAAATTTTATTTATATATTATTATATAATTAAAATTATGTTTATTATACTAAATGTATTTTAAACAGTTTTATTATTAATTTTTTTGACCAAAAAACATAAAATTCTTAAATAAAATAGTTTATATTTTCTTTGTTTGTAGTTCCCATCCTCCATGTCTGCTTCATTGCTCTTTTTATTCAACGTTAGTACATTTTTGCATACTGAGGTGATAATAAATGCATGCACACATCTTTACTGAGGCATACATCCATGCAAGCATGCATACATATTTACTGAGGTAAAAATAAATAATACAGAGCGAATGCAGCATCCATTTCAAATAATAAAACTTTAGTACTAAACTTATTTTGAAGATAACAGTTACAGCTTTTCAGGATCGCGTGGATCAGTCTTAATTATCATCACTTAGATAGCACAATTATTTCATGATAATAAGAAGAAAATCCATATGCTTTATTTCTGTTTAATAGAAGTTTAAATGCTGTTACGGCAATAGTCTATCAGTTGTCAAGACCATAAATCAATGGTAAGAAAGTATAAAGAAACCAACAGCAACAATGTAAAGAGGTGATTACTTTCTATAATGCTATATAGCAAATCTTGAATTGATTGTTTTTTATAATTTGCCAAATATGGTAGCCTAATTAAGAGTACCAACAAAATATTTCACAAGGTTCTTATCTTTAGGCCCAATATTGATAAGATGAGCGAAAAATTCCAAAACCAAAGATAACCAAATAAGTCTAAACAAAGTAGGCCCAGAATGAGTGCTGAAAATGAGGACGTTGTTCATTGATCAAGAATTTTCCTTTCACAGAATGAATGGAACAAAGATTATTTAAGTCATGTTGATTTCTCAGATTAATTAATTCTCTAGGTCTTTGATAAGGTCAATAAGTAGCTTTTCCTGGATTTGGAAAATCTACATATGGATTTATACACAAAGAGGGGAGGGGGCTTTGATATTCTTCTAGCTACAAAGGAAAGACACAAATATGATATAATAATTTGTACAAATATTGTATTATTAGAAATTCAATATCACGATTGTTTTAATTTACAGATATAAAAATATGTCTTTGCATAGGTTTTCAGTAATCAGAGAAAATCTTTGTACTCACTTTTATTCTGAAGAAGCCGTAAACTGCATGGAATAACTGAAATAACCGAAATAAGAATATGCATGACTCATAGTTTCCTACACAAATTTCACTTAAAGCTTGTGCTTTAAGTGAAATATTTTTTTATTTGAATATTTTGAATATTTTTTTTATTTGATACTCTCCGATTTTGGCGATATCTGATATTACATCGGTTTTCATTTAAATTCAAAGAAACTTCTCCTCTTAGATATAATGATTCCGATTATTTTTAAGCATGAAACTGTTGTGGGTATTAAAATTAAATTAAATTAAATTAAATAATGTTATTCTAACATTATACATGTTCTATTCCTTGTGTGCATAAACCTTTCTAATGGAGATCATTCCCATGACATTATAACGATATTAGAAATATGACTGTCCTTTTCCAAATTTCTGGTATTGCAATTTCACTTTTTTTTCACATAAATAAGCAGCTATTAAATCCAATCTTTCTTTCTTAATTTTCATCAATGGGGAGAAATAGCAAGGTCACATATATGATGAAATGATGAAAATGGTTTGAATTGAAGGTAAAAATGAAAACGTGAAGATTAGACAAACTTGCCTTTAAAAAAATAAGAAACTGATAATGATTAATTAATATTAAATTCTGAATTTTAAAATTGTGTGAATTCTTCCAGAATACCAGAATTTCACGTAATTTTTAATTAATTACAATTTTAAAAAAACTTATTCCCAAAATATATCTGTACCAAATATGGTAGCTCCAGATTCGTGGATTCTGAAGAATCTAACTTACTCAGACACAAACACACATTCTCCTTTATTGTTAGGAGAAATTATCAGCCAAATTACAGTTTCCCTGAAAGCAAGAATTTCATAATGTTCTCCATACAAAGAATTAAAAAAAATATGAATGAAGGTATTTTTTACTGTCATTTTCTGAGAAAAATAACAGTTATTCCGAAATTTAAATTACATCTACATCCTTTATACTATTAGTTCATCCCTTTTTCATTTTTGATCATTTCAGCATTATTCGAAACATCGAATTGAGCTTCATGTGGATGACTAAATTCAAGATCACCATTCTGTGTGTCATCAGCACGAGACAAAATGAGAAAGGGGAAAAAATTGCTTAAAATATGAAAGGAATTTTGCTTCCCAAATCGCGTCTTTGTTTTAGTACATCAAACAAAGAGGAAGAGCATTGGTGAAGAAATGACTGGGCGATAATTTTATGGTAATTGAAATGTGGATTCTTTATAACTTCTTTTAAACTTCTATTTCTTGGAAGATGATTTGCAAGTGTCCTTAATGTTGATGAATCATCACATTTTTTTACTGGTGAAGTGGAGAAATGTTTTTTTTTTTTTTAACTAAGAAAGAAGTCTATATTTTTTTTCATATTGCTAGTCCTGTAAAAAAAGACTAAATAAAAAAAGGAACTGTTTTTGCTGTGTAAAGGATGATTTTCCACCGTATTACCATGAAATCGAAATGCAAATGCTGTAACAAATTTTAACATTATTAGAACATTATTTTTCTATTATATATCCACATAGAATTTTATATTATTTATTGCAAGAATTAATCATATGAATAAATAATTTGAATAATTTTAAGTGATTCTATATTTGCGAAATTAATTTTTCTCATGGTATGAAATTTTTTTAAAGAAAACTTGATGACTTTTCCTAAAAGGGCCCTTCACGCTTTAGTATTATCTGATGTCCTACTTACGCTCCTAGATTGTTCAGTATCTCTTTGCTGATTTCTTTACTAACTATGGTAGCATTCATGTTGCTTTCATAGTGCTTTCGTATACTACTTTTTAAGCAACTCGGTTGAAATTCTTAGCATCTTAAAATATTTAAGATGCACTTAACAGACCCTTAAATTACGTTAAAGTTAATTTATTATTTGTTACTTTAAATAGCCTTATACTTGTGTTTTTGAACCTCCTAATAAAATCAAATCCCATTAAATCATAGCTCTAAAATGTCTGGATCATATTTTTCTCTAGCTCAATAAGTGTACGGGACTGTATTCATTTTGAAATCAACCGTTTATTGCAAAATCTATAAAGGTATATAAAATTATGGTTTGATTAATACAAACTTAATTATTAAATGTATTATAAAATTAAGTTAATAATTATTATAAAAATAATAATATTTAAGTTTGTATTATTCAAACCAAATGTATTATAAAATTGTATTATTAAATCACATCCACCACGCTTAATAAATAAGAACAATAATTCTAGATGGTAGGATTTTGTTACCTCCTAAGTAGAGGAGCATCTACCCCTTTGTCCAACTAGCAAGAAAACCTTGTAAGAAATAAGCGGCTTTTGATTTCTCTGCCCGTAGTCTGAACACAGGTGGTTGGCGCTGCAAATGAGTTTAAACAATATTTTTCTCTAATTTTCATGGTACTGTAACTTTATTTTCTGATTCGTTAAGTCAATTACATATATATATTAAAAATAATTCTTCTTCCTTTTATTTCAACCATGGTAGACAATCAAGCGATTAAATAATTGATAAAATAACAAAAACTGCTTGAACTTAAGTGCAAAAAATGCTATCTAGTGTGAAAATGAGATTTTATAAATGTATTTAAAAAATTACTAAAATTCAAGAAAATTTTTTATGCCTTTTAATTTGGTATCATTAAAGAGACAATTCTTTTAAGATGATATAAAATTATTATTTTCCATATTATTTTTCGGCAGTTAATTTGAGGAAAACTCCGAAATGTTCCTTATTTTTTTATTTAATTAAATTTAAAAAAAATCTCTACGAAATGTGCATTCCCATCTTTCAATGGCTATCCTTCAAAAATTTGGTATTTCTAGATCTAACGGTCTCTTCTGTTGAGTAGAAACGCACGTTGTCACGGACATATATATACACTGGTGTGCAAAACTTAAGCAATAGGTATGTTTTTTGCCATAACTTCACGAGAAATCATCTGAGAGACATGAAATTCAGAAATGAGATACAGCATTTTGTTCTGAAAGAATGACGAAAGCATAGTTGCGCAGAAATGAATACAATACATACAGTATGGAATCAAACAAAAAAAGGCTTTATTGAACTCATAGTATCGTTACACATGATTGTCTATCCAAGAGGAAGAACAGCAAGCAGATGTTCCTTAGTATGGGATATGCCCTCCCATTACTGCAATGGTTACTTCGCACCGTCTCCCCATACTCAGTGCCAGATTGTCCAACAGTTCTTGAGGTAAGAGTGCCCATTCCTCAATCAGCATCTGTTTAAGTTGTCGGGTGTTCCCAGGAGGATGTAATCGTGCCGCAAGGCGTCTCCCCAAAGCATCCCACACATGTTTTATCGTATTTAAATCAGGGGAGCAAGCTGGCCAATCCATTCGAGGGATATCTTCACTTTCCAGGAGCTCCTCAACAGCATGAGTCCTGCGTGGCCGTGCATTGTCATCCATAAAAACGAAGTCTGATCCAATGGCACCTCAGAACAGATGCACATGGGGAAGTATCACCTCCTGACAATAGCGATCTCCAGTTACAGAACCACTGTCGAAAACGTGGAGCTCAGTCCGCCCGTTCATCATAATGCCTCCCCAGACGACAACTCCAGGACCACCGAAACGGTCTCTTTCCGTGATGTTACTGGGATGAAACCGTGTCCCGACCTCTCTCCAAATCAACTGGCGTTGGGAATCGCTTGTACCAAACGAAACCAAAACAGAGTACCATCTTTCAAACAAGCAAAATTGATTACTGTCAATTTATTTCTCCATTCAGTGAAAATTGTTAATGTCTCGTGTCCTTTAAATGAATCACAAGTTATTACATATTTCATTTTAAGAACTTCAACTGTCCAAAAGCAGTCAAAATTATTGAATATCTTAAGAAAACTTTATAATTTATTGTTTTTGACTGAATTGAAAATGCATTTTCAAAAGTAGTGTTTTAACTGTTATGAGAATTCTTCATTTAAATTATTGGAGTAACTGAAAAAAAATACTTCGTCTCAGCAATATTCCCTTTAAAAATTTCAAAAAAAGAAAAAGTTTTCTAAATTGAATTTTGATATATAGATTCTAAGAGAACTACTTATTATGCTGTGTATATAAAATTCTTTGTATATATCCAATACAACCACATGGAATGAAATTTCTTAACAATTTTCTGAAGCAGCTGGTAATTTTTAGGTAATTACTCATACGTAATTATTAAATAGCTTAGTAACATCAATCATAAACACGAATAATAAATTACGCTTAGGTAAAATTGCATCATATCAGAAATAGATAGGACATTTTGGGCTTTAAACCATAATTTCGAGCATGGTATGAAAATTTTAAATATCTTGATGAAATGTTTTTTTATATTAATTTGTTCTTCCACAGAACTAAACTCGATAAATGAAGTTAGTCCTTACTCGTCGGAATCCTTCTAAGGAATTATGACGTCATAAATCTATTGGATGATCGGTCGTCACATTTCTAAGCTAAAATTAAATCATATATAAAAAGTATAATTTTCATTTTAAATAATATACATCTGATTACGTATGTTGTTTATTTTTAGTTAAATCAGCAGAACAGCATATTTCCGAAACAAGATCGTAACATCTAATAGATAGTAGTGAAAACAGGATTGTTCAGTGAAACTATAAATTGAGTGTTATTCAAGAAATTAAAGAAGTACAAAATTCAACTAAAATTAAGAATATATGAATTAAAAAAAGTTTCTCAATTGGACTTCGAAATACTGTGAAATTAGTTTGTGAAATTATTTCGGTGTTCCGAACTTACAGAAATTATTGAACAGGCTTATTTCAGATAATGATTGGAGATTTAAGTTATAAAAAATGAGATTGGATTGTTTTTCAAGAAATAAGAAGAATGAATATAAATAAAAACGTTAAATTGAAGACTAAAGGCACATATTTTGCCATTCTGTCATTATTCTCTTTTGCGATTTAATTCTAAAAATAATTCTTCTCTTCAGTTTTGTTTTTTGTTTATCATTCATAAATTTTGATCTCCATGACTTTGAGCATAATGCACACTTTGATTGAAAGGAAAATTCTTTTACACAGTGGGATATTTGGCTTAGTTGGTTGGTTTGTGTGGTTTATTGGCGCAAAAGCCACATTTGGCCATACTGCGCCAATCAGATGGTAAAATTATAAAATGATATTTAAAACACTCATTTGTTAAATTAGTATAAGTGTGAAAAGATAAAATTGAATAGTGCAAAAAGTGATCTTAGCATCTGAACATTTAAAAACATCTTTCATGAAAATCTGAAACTATGAAGAACGAACAAGAACACACACACAAAAAAATGTTCAACACAAAATAGAATTATAGAAAATTATATGTAAGTAAAAAAGCCAATAGCTCTTAAGAATTTAAAAATATTTGGGTGGTATTTTTCACCCACCAAGTCTTGTAATGTTGAAGACGAGTTAAAAAAACAAGCACGATAAGAATTAAAAACAGGACATTCAATTAAGATATGGTGAACAGTAAAATCAACTTGGCAGCTGTTGCACATAGGCGCATTTTCCCCGAATATGAGATGTTTATGGGTGAAGCGCGTATGCCCTATACGGAGACGAGTTAATTTAACATCCATTTGCCGTATAGGATGAACAGGCCAAGAAACAACGTCCGTTTTTATAAGATGTAATTTATTGTGGATCTGTAGATCCCATGACTTTTGCCAGTTAAAACAGATGTGGTGATAGATGGATCTTTTAATGTCGCTAAAGGGAATTCCCATGCTTAAAAAAGTCGTTGCAGATTTTGCAGCCAAGTCCGCCTTCTCATTCCCCAAGATGCCGACATGACTCGGTACCCAACAGAAAATAATATTTAACCCATCATTTTTTAAAAGTCGCAAGGTAAATAAAATTTTAATAGCAATCGGATGCATTCGATTGTGGTAATGAGATAGTGTATCCAGAGCACTCATGCTATCGGTGTAAATAATAAATTTACGCTGAGTAGAAGTTGAAATTTTCTGAAGAGCACAGAAAATTGCCAATAACTCAGCAGTAAAAACTGAGCAGCAACTGTGAAGACGGTGGCTCAGTGTTGCAGATGTAACAACAATTCCACAACCAACATATCCATCGGATTTCGAACCATCCGTAAAGATAGGCACAAAAGAAGAATACCGATAGCGATGATATAAAAAGAGCTGTTGGAAAACAAAAGGTGCAGTTAATGATTTGTCAAAACCCATGAAAGGATTCAAGAACGAAAACTGTGGGATATCCCAAGGGGGGAAAGTAAAAAAGTCAACAGTCTTAACACGAACAGTATTAAAATCCGAGTCATTCAGAAGCAATCTGGCTCTCTCACTAAATGGAAGAACGTGAGAGGGGCGGGCATTATAAAGTCGACGAAGACCGACTGGCAAGGAAATATCGCTTAATGGATGTTTGGGAACAGATTTTGTACGGAAATAAAATAAGGCAGACATTTTCTTTCGTCTTAAGCAAAGTGGTAGTTGGTGACATATAACATATAGGCTTTCAACTGGAGATGTACGAAACGCACCAGAGCAAATGCGTAATGCAGAATGATGGACAGTATCCAGTCGCCGCAAAACAGATGAGCGGGCGGAACCATACAACATACACCCATAATCTATCCGGGAGAGAATTATTGCCTGGTAAATACGGAGAAGGGAGGTTCGATCGGCACCCCAAGATGTTTTTGAGAGAACTTTTAGAATATTTAATGATTTCTCACACTTCTTCCGCAAATATAATATATGCGGAAGGAAGGTGAGTTTCCGATCGAGAATCACTCCCAAAAACCGTACTTCATTCACAACAGGAATTGGAATATTTTTAATTCTAATACAAGGATCCTGGTGAATGTTTCTTTTCCGACAGAAGTGAATGCAATTACTCTTCTCTGGGGAAATAGTGTGACCATTATTATCACACCAAGCTACCAATTTATTTACTGAGTTTTGCAGTTGTCGCTCTATTAGTGTCATGTTACTGCCTTGGCATGAGATCTGAAGATCATCAACATAAAGTGTTCCTTGAAGAGATGAAGGCAACTTATTTAAATTTGGCTTAGATGCACAATAAAAAGAGTAACACTGAGGACACTTCCTTGAGGAACTCCCTCAGCTTGAATAAAATTATTAGAATAAAAGTTACCAACTCGAACACGAAAAGTACGTTGTGTTAAAAAGTTTTCTAAAAATATTGGCAAGTTACCCCTAAAACCAAAATTAAATAGTGTGGAAAGTATACCATAGCGCCAAGCACGATCATACGCTTTCTCTATGTCGAAAAATATAGAAACAAGGTGGTTCCTCCTAACAAATGCGTTGCGAATTTGAGTTTCAAGTAATACGAGGTTGTCAAAAGTAGACCGACCTCTACGGAAACCACTCTGCAACGGGGAGATGCAACCTTGTTTTTCCAATTCGAATATTAGACGAGCGTTGACCATGCGCTCGAAGGTCTTACAAAGGCAATTTGTAAGAGCAATTGGTCTGTAGTTCAGAGGGACAGATGGTTCTTTGCCAGGTTTTAAGATAGGAATCACAATAGCTTCTCGCCATTGTGAAGGGTATTTCTGCTCAGTCCATATTCTGTTAAAAAGCAGTAACAGATTGGAAAGGGAAATGGTATTCAAATGGCGAAGCATGTTATATGTGATTCCATCTGGCCCAGGACTGGTATCATGGACTTCAGACAGAGCCATCTCCAGTTCATGCATCCTGAATTCACAGTTATATGGAATGGTTCTTCGGGTTTTGAAGCGCAGAAGCAACTGTTCCGCTCGATTCTTAATTGCCAGAAACTGAGGGCTGTAAGAAGCAGTTGCGGAAACTTGTGCAAACGCTTGACCGAGAAGGTTAGCAACGTCTAATGGGTTCGAATGCATCATATTGCCGGTTTTTAAAACCGGAATAGAAGTTTCGTGATAGATCCCATTGGCGGCTTTTACTTTTCTCCATAAAAGTTTACTGGAAGTTGATGATGTGATGGATGAAACAAAGTTAATCCATGATTCTCTCTGGCTACGACGTCGAATGCGGCGGGCTAGCGCCTTGGCTCTTTTAAAGGCGATCAAATTCTCAGTCGTAGGGTACCTTCTGAAACGATTCCAGAGTTTTCTCTGTTTCTTATGACTATCGCGGCAGGCTTCATTCCACCACGGTCTACGAAATTTTCTTAGCCGTGGTATGGTTTTCGGAATGGTGGCGTTAGCGGCGTTCATTATCGTATCAATGACATTTTGTACTGCTTGTGAAACGTCTTCATTACTGACCATAGCCTCATTGATACATGCTACTTGGGAAAATGTATTCCAGTCTGCCCGCTGGAATAGAAAACGCGGAGGACAAATAGTCGCACCACCGCTATCAGCGTGGGAGATTATTAGAGGGAAGTGATCGCTATTGTGCAGATCATTCCCAACTGTCAAATTTAGCAACGGTAGCAGTTCAGGAGAGCACATGGCCAGGTCAAGACAGTGGAAGCTACGTGTGGGCGCATGGAAGTATGTTTTCTCGTCACTATTGAGCAGGCAGAGACAGTTGTTAGCAATAAACTGTTCGATCTGCTGCCCACGAGAGTTGGCACTATCCGAGCCCCACAAAGTACTATGTCCATTGAAGTCGCCAAACAAAATGAAGGGTGACGGAAGTTGGTCTACTAGATTGTCCAGGTCTTGCTGACGGATAACACCGTGAGGCGGAAGATAAATACAGCAGACTGTGACTAAAGATCGTATATGAACCTGCACAGCCACAGCCTGAAGAGATGTATGTAAAATAAGAGGTGTGCTCGCATAGAAATTTGAAGTGAAAATACATACACCTCCAAAACCATGAGATCCAGTGTATGCATCTTGCCGAACACAGCTATATCCGCGTAACTTGATGGGAATGTTGGGTGTTAAGAAGGTTTCTTGAACACCGAAACAGACAGGATGAAATTTGTTAATAATTGATTTCACGTCATGAAGTTTGGAACGAATGCCGCGACAATTCCAAGAAACGAAGGTACCCATTAAGAGAGAGATTTAGATGGGGGGTGTGAGTGAGCATTGGTAGGAGTTGCCTGATCTTCGCAACTCATAGAAAGTGCATCTTCATCCTCAGACGGATGGAGCTTAAAATCAGGGATAGTTGGTGTGCCTCCAAAGATAGAAGTTAAATCCTTATGGGCTACACCATCTCTTGCTAATCCCAAAGCTACGGAATTCCGAGAAGTAGATTTTTGTAATCTGACGGAAAGATCTTTATGCGATATGCCACGTTTAGCAAGTTTCAATGTCAGTGAGGACTGAGGTTTTTTCTTACGGGTTTTTTTAGATGCTGACAGATCCGGTTTAGGAGATTCTGATATACTTTTAACTGAATTATCAGAATCCGATTCTGATGTTTTTACAGGAAGATTTGGTTTTGGAGTTTGCTTTATACAGTTTTCACAGGAACAATTTGCACAAAATGGTTTCTGGACAACTGAGGCATAGCTAATGCCTGGCGAAGGTGTCTGAATTTGAACTCTACGTCTAGCTTCTGGGTATGTAATGTTTTCTTTTATTTTGATAATAGTGACTTCTTTTTCCAGTTTCCAGCGTGAGCAATTTCGAGAAAAAGAGGGATGATCGCCACCACAGTTTACGCACTTTTCTATTGCGGAACACTGCTGGCTATCATGCCCTTTATCAGCACAGCGGGCACAAGTGAGTGTCCCGCGGCAATTAATCTTCGAGTGGCCAAAGCGCTGGCATTGGAAACACCTCAAAGGATTTGGTATATACTGACGCACAGGTAACTTAATATAGCCGGCATATATAAATTCAGGTAGCTTGGGGCTATGGAAGGTGAGCACATAATGCTTTGTTGGAAGGAGCTGACCATCCCGCCGAATGGCAATCTGGCGAACATGCGTCACACCTTGAGGTTTCAATTCTGAAGTTATTTCTTCCAGAGAGACATTAAATAATTCTCCGCAAGTTATTACACCTTTGGAGAAGTTTAAGGATGTGTGCGGACTAACGGAAATGGGTATGGAAGCTAGAGCTTTCAGTTTCATGATATGCTGCGATTGTTTCTTTGAATTTACTTCAACTAGTAAATCACCAGAACGCATTTTTTTAATAGATTGTACCTCACCGACAGTAGCAGAGACGGCTTTCTGAACTAAAAAAGGTGAAACCGAGTTAAAAGTATCTTGTTTTTCTGATTTTCTTTTAATAACAAAAAATTTGTCAAAATGTTCGAAATTGAGAGACTTATAAACTTTATGCCCACTGAAGGGACCACGTTTGGAGGAGCCCATACGATATGATAAAAGTTTCGGGTCCGACGGCACCGCCCACCACGGAGCCCAACAAGGGAAGGCAATTACCGGCTCTGGTCATTCCCAGCCTCGGCATCCACCCTAGTGCTAATCAGTACCTATACGCTGGGAGTTACCCCCGGGGACAGTGACCACCCTTAACGCCAAGCCCAAGGAGTAACCCCTTCGCTTGATCCCTAGCAGCCTAGCCACTCAGATGACTAGGTACCAGCCGATTGATACACCGGGGACCACAGTGCACCACCCGTCTAATGGGTCGCCACGCACGGCAAACACGTGGAGGTATTTGCTGTCCATGAGAAGCAGGAAGCAAACAGAGCGGCGACAGCTTCTCATGGAGAGCTCCCTCGCCTACCCTCGAGGGAAAGGAGAAAAAAAGGAGACAGCAGAAGGCGCAGTGGAGAGTAAACATAAAGGGAGTAAAGATCCCTGGGAACCTCGGGATTGGGACACCCGTACTCACCTATAGTAGGTGAGCCCCTGAGGGGATCAACTACGAAACGTCATTGATTCATGAAAATATCCATTAAAACATAGTACATTCCTTGATTAATAACACTTGAAGATATTAAATGTTCTAAAGGAAAACGATTCTATTTATCCCTCTTCACATATATAAGAAAAGTTCGAGAAGTGTTATTACACTACAAGCAGAAGATAAATATCTATTAACGTTCGAACTATGGGCTATTTTATTTAAAACAAATATTTACATTATATTTTGGCAGAAATCCTCTGGCCTACCCGGTTGCGTTCATTTCTCTGGCAATATATTATTCAAATCGCGGCGACGTACTATCCTTCCAAGTCATTTGGTCTTCCAAATAGCTACCAAATGAAAAGGGGGGGGCAGTTCTGAATCCGATAGTTCACATCTATCTGTTAAAGGGTTAGTTACTTTGGCAATCTGCCTCTGGAAAACATGCAGAAATTAATCTGCACATTGAAGGGTGAATTCAGTAATGTCTTGATGGACTATAATTCATTAATAAAAGAACTTCAATTATTTTATATCCAAAATTCTATAAGATTTCGTACATTTTATTTCCCTTGTGCTATAAAAAGCTTTTTTTATTAGAATTCTAAAATAATTATGTAATAATCATATTATATGATATAATCTTCAATATCATTTCGATATACATCTTATCATATCGCCTACAATCGTTTAATTTTTCTTAGGAACATTTCAGAACTATAAGAGGCATCTAACAGTAAATAACTTCTGGAATAAAAATTAAATTAAGACTATTCTTTTATTTATTTATTCGTTTTTATGATTTTATTCAAACATAATAATGAAGTGTGAATGTGAAATAAAGTAAGTTAATTGAAAGTAACCTTTATCTTTTTTGCTTGAAACCATCCGTATTTGAAAGAATTTTAAAGATGTTTTGTTTATTGCAACACAATATGAGCCTGGATATACGATTTCAAATTGAGAGTAATAAACCTAATATATAAAAACATGCAAAATTATTACATTTAAGCAAGTTGGATTTAATAGAACAAATTTAACAGAATACACATGACGTAATAAAGGGTAAACATTGTGAAAATGAGTTACATGTTATGCTTTAAAACTCATTCCCGCTTTTTCCGAGACTTTTACTCCACAAAGTAGTAATTCATTAATTATAACTATCATTACTTTTATAATATTGTCTTGTATAACTTGTTTTCAGAGCCTTTACATTCAAATTAAACAACGTTTCCGGATTAAAAGAAATATTCAGTATAATTTGAGAAAATATGAAATGATTGAAAACTGACTACACCAGGAAGGAGTTGTGTTAGATAAACAAAATTTGATTGATATGTTTATACAAGGGGTGTTCAAATGAAAATGTACGAAACTTCGTAACCGATAACATATTTGCCTATGCCTCTACGAGAAAACGTAGCAAGGCATTTAGGGATCCGATTGTAGTCTTCGGCGTAGATCCGAGCATGCGCGGGTGGCCGCATGCGCAGGAGAGAGCAGAGACTCTTATAAAAAGTGCTGTCCAATTCACGTGACATTACATGTGAAAACATGATGGCTTTCACATTTCAAAACTCGAAAATTCAGAAGCAGCGCGGCGTTATCCGACTGTGTGTCAGACAAGTCGGTGAGAAAATGGAATGCCCGTTTTCGGGAAGGCCGTGAGAGTTTGGTTGATGATCCGATATCAGGCCAGGAAAATACGGTCATCATGGCAGATCTCATCGAATAAGTGGACAACCTAGTGAGAAGTGATCAACGTGCCACATTGCGAATGGTGGCGGTGAAAGTGGGTGTCAGCGTTGGAACAGTGTGGTCAATTGTTCAAGATGGTTGGTTTGGTTGGTTTGGGTTTTTTGGCGCAAGAACCATACTTGATTATGCTGCGCCAAGCAAATGGTAAAATCATAGGCCAAACTATAAAACAACACATGATAAAATATAAAAGCAAAAGTTATCAACATAGAAATTTCAAAAACTAAAGTACATGGTCAATAAATTCAAATGAAACAGTGTTGCGGAAAACACATCGCAATGAAGCAATGTAAAATCAGGCGTAAACAAAAGTTAAAAGTATTAAATACAGGTGTAAAAGCCAATGGATTTTAAAAATTTAAAGATTGATTGATTGATTGATTTGTGATATTTTTTGGCGCAATAGCCACACTTGGCCATGCTGCGCCAATCCAATGGTAAAATATAAAAGGTAAAAATTAAGTTGAAAGAGTAAATTGAGTTAAAAATCAAACTTGATAGACCGGAAAACAATCCCACAAAAAAGACTATGTTTCAGAAGGTTAAAAGCCTGAGTTAAAACAGAAAACAAAAACGGCAATAAAGAAAAGAATCAGTGTTTGGGTAGTATTGATCAGAGTGAATTGTACATACTAAATACACGTATAAAATCCAATATCCTTTAAAAATTTAAAAATATTTGGGTGGTGTTTGTCACCCACCAGGTCAGGCAGGTTCAACGAAGTTGAATTAAAAAAGCGAATACGTTGGTGGTTAAAATCAGTACATTCAATTAAAATATGTTTAATAGTAAAATTCACACGGCATGTGGGGCATCTCGGCCCATCTTCACCAAGCAGAAGATGTCTATGTGTGAAGCGAGTATGTCCTATACGCAAGCGAGTCATTTTGACGTCAACCTCACGTATAGGGAGAACAGGCCACAATCCAATAATTGGTTTGATGGAATGCAATTTATTTTCTGTTCGCAGATCCCACGTCAATTGCCAAGAAGAAAACATGTGTTTAGCCAAGGACTTCTTAACATCGCAATAAGGAAGTCCATGAGACAAAAAATTCGCTGCTGATTTTGCCGCTAAATCTGCCCTTTCGTTTCCAGCAATGCCGACATGACTCGGCACCCAACAGAAAATAATTTGAAAGCCCTCTTTTAGTAATAGGCGCAAGTTAAATAAAATTCTAACAGCAATCGGGTGCATCCGATTGTGGTAGTGAGTTAGAGTCTCCAAAGCACTCATGCTATCAGTATAAATAATAAATTTACGCTGAGTAGAAGGTGAAATTTTCTGGAGAGCATAGAAAATTGCCAACAACTCAGCAGTAAAAACTGAGCAACAATTGTGTAGACGGTGGCTCAGTGTATCAGATGGTAGAATGATTCCACAACCAACATGACCATCTGATTTCGAGCCATCCGTAAAAATTGGTGTGAAGGAAGAATACATATAGCGATGATATAGAAACATCTGTTGGAAGACAGTCGGTGCTGTTGAAGATTTATCGAATCCTGAAAAGTTGGTTGGTTGTTTCGGTTTTTCTGGCGCAAAAGCCATGTTTGGCCATGCTGCGCCAAGCAAATGGTAATAAAAAGGGCCGACAATGAAACCACACACATTAAAAAATATAAAAAACGAAAGGGATCAGCATGAAAATGCAGGAAATTAATTTGCAATTATGTTAATGATTTAAAAAAAATACTGATGTGATGAAAGTGTTACAATGAAGCAAAGTAAAAGGTGAAACATGAATAAAAGTCAAAATTACTAAATAGAAGAATAAAAGCCAATGGTTTTTAGAAACTTGAAAATATTTGGGTGGTGTGTTTCACCCACCAGGTCCTGTAATTTAAGAGAAGACGAGTAGAAAATTTTTCGACGATGAACATTAAAATCGGGACATTCGATTAAGATATGTTCAATACTAAAAGCAATATTACAAGTGGTACACATTGGCACCCTTTCACCGACGATGAGGTGACGATGAGTATAGCGAGTATGTCCTATACGGAGGCGCGTCAATTTCACATCAGCCTCCCGTATAGGTAGAGCAGGCCAAAACCCAATTGTGGGTTTTATTGAATGTAGTTTGTTCTGGATCTGCAGATCCCATGATTTTTGCCAAGTTGTAAAGACTTGATAAATAAGCAAATTTTTGACGTCACAATATGGGAGGGCCAGAGACAGAGATGTTGATGCAGATTTAGCTGCAACATCAGCTTTTTCGTTGCCCGAAATACCGACGTGACTCGGAACCCAGCAGAGAAGAATATTAAAGCCCCTGTTTTTTAGTTTCCGCAGGTTAAACAAAATTTCAAAAGCGACTGGATGCATATGGTTGTGGAAATGAGCAAGTTTTTCCAAAGCACTCATACTGTCAGTATATATGATAACACTACGCTGAGTAGAGAGTGAAATTTCCTGTAGTGCGTAAAATATTGCTACCAACTCAGCAGTGAAAACAGAAGAAACGTTGTTTAGACGATAGCTAAGTGTATCAGATGGAGTTACAATGGCACAACCAACATATCCATCTGATTTTGAGCCGTCTGTAAACACTGGGGTAAAAGAAGAATACCGAGAGCGGTGCTGATGAAAAAGTTGTTGGAAAATAACAGGATCAGTTGAAAATTTATCAAACCCCAAGAAAGGGTTCAAAAAGGAAAAATTGGGAATATCCCAAGGCGGAAAAGAATAAAAATCAAGAAATTTAATGGCAACGTTATTAAGATCCGAGTCGAGCAGGGAATTTTTGACTCTCCGACAAAAAGGAAGAATATGATAAGGTCGGGCATCATAAATTCTTTGAAGGTTTTCAGGAAAACCCATGCAATGAATGGGATGGTTTGGAACAGATTGTGCACGAAAATAAAACAAAGTAGATAATTTTTGACGCCGCAAACAAAGTGGCAACTGGTGACAAATTACATACAAACTCTCAACTGGAGAAGTGCGGAAAGCACCAGAGCAGATCCTGAGAGCAGAGTGATGGACAGTATCAAGATGTCTCAAAACAGAAGGGCGGGCAGACCCATAAACCATACAGCCATAATCCACTCGTGAGAGAATGATCGCTTGGTATATACGGAGTAGCGAGGTTCGATCGGCTCCCCAGGATGTTTTGGAGAGAACTTTTAAGATATTCAATTTTTTTTCGCATCTCTTCCTCAAGTTTAATATATGTGGAAGGAAAGTGAATTTACGATCGAACGTCACTCCCAAAAATCTGACTTCAGTCACAACTGGAATTGGTGTATCGTGTATCTTTACAACAGGATCTAAATGCATATTCCTCTTCTTACAGAAGTGAACACATTGACTCTTCTCAGGAGAGATAGTATGACCATTTTTATTACACCAAGTAACCACTTTATTAACTGCATTTTGTAATTGCTGTTCGATTAAATTCATGTTACTACCTTCGCATGAAATCTGCAGATCATCAACATAGAGACTGGCTTGGACAAATGAAGGCAAATACTTTAAAATTTGACTAAGATGCACAATAAAAAGTGTGACGCTGAGGACACTTCCTTGTGGAACACCCTCAGCTTGTATAAAATGATTTGAATAAAAACTACTAACACGAACTCGAAATATACGATGAGATAAAAAGTTCTGTAAAAATATGGGCATGTTTCCTCTAAAACCAAATTTAAAAAGTGTAGAAAGTATGCCATAGCGCCACGCACGGTCATATGCTTTCTCAATATCAAAGAAAATGGAGACAAGGTGGTTCCTCCTGACAAAAGCGTTCCTAATTTGGGTTTCCAATAAAATAAGATTATCAAAAGTTGATCTGCCTCTACGGAAACCACTCTGAAACTGGGGTATGCATCCTTGTTTCTCCAATTCGAAGATTAGTCGAGCATTGATCATGCGTTCAAAGGTCTTGCAAAGACAATTGGTAAGGGCAATAGGTCTATAATTCAGAGGGTTTGATGGATCTTTTCCAGGTTTTAGAATTGGAATTACAGTAGCTTCGCTCCATTGTTTAGGGTATTTATGTTCAGTCCAAATTCTGTTAAAAAGTATCAACAAATTAGATAAGGAGGTTGCATTTAAATGGCGAAGCATGCTATAAGTTATTCCGTCTGGCCCCGGACTTGTATCTCCGGCTTGAGACAGAGCCGTTGTCAATTCAAACATCCTGAATTCAGAGTTGTATGTTAAAGTATTTCGGTCATTAAAATGCAAAATCAAACGTTCCGCAGGATTCTTAATTTCCAGAAATTCAGAACTATAGGAATCAATTGCGGAAACTTGTGCGAAGGCATGACCGAGAATATTAGCTACGTCTAATGGGGAGGAATGCACTAAATTTCCTATTTTTAAAACAGGAATAAAAGTTTCACTATAGATCCCATTTGCAGCTTTTATCCTTTTCCACAAAAGTTTGGGGGAAGTTGAGGATGTGATCGAAGACACAAACTTGATCCAAGATTCCCTCTGACTACGTCTGCGAATGCGTCGAGCTAAGGCTTTGGCTTTTTTAAAAGCCACAAGATTTTCTATCGTAGGGTACCTTCTGAAAATATTCCAGCTTTTTTTCTGATTCTTATAGCTATCGCGGCAAGCTTCATTCCACCACGGTCTGCGAAATTTTCTCAGACGTGGGGAGGTCTTTGGAATGGTGGCATTTGCAGCACTTATTATACTGTCAACGACTTGTTGCACTGCTTCCGTGATATCGTAAGTATTGACCATGATCTCGGTGATTTCTGCCAAATGAGTGAAAGCTTCCCAGTCTGCTCGCTGGAATAGAAAACGCGGAGGACAAGGAGTCGCACCGCCGCTATCAGCATGTGAAACCATAATGGGGAAGTGATCACTATTGTAAAGATCTTTGCTTACTGCAAAATTCAGCAATGGCATGAGCTCAGGAGAACATATGGCCAAATCAACACTATGGAAGCTGCGTGTGGGCTCATGAAAGTAAGTCTTCTCATCATTATTAAGGAGACAGAGAGAGTTATTAGAAATAAATTGCTCGATCTGTCGCCCACGAGAATTAGTACTTTCTGAACCCCACCAAACACTATGCCCGTTGAAATCGCCTAGAATAATAAGTGGTTTAGGAAGCTGGTCCACTAAATTGTCAAGATGTTGTTGACTAAGGACATCATGAGGCGGTAAATATATACTACAGACTGTGACTAATGTTCGTGTGTGAACTTGCACAGCAACAGCCTGTAGAGGTGTATGTAAAGTAAGAGGTGTACTCGGATATAGATTTGAGGTGAAAATACAGACACCACCAGAACTCCGAGATCCTGTGTCTGTATCTTTCCTAGTACAGTTATAACCGCGCAATTTTAATGGAATATTGGGTGTTAAGAAGGTTTCTTGAACACCTAAACAAACTGGATGAAATTTGTTTAAAATTGTCTTGATGTCTGGAAGTTTGGAACGAATGCCGCGACAATTCCAAGAAAGGAAGGTACCCATTAAGAAAGAGGTTTTGATGAAGAAAGAGGACGTGCATTTGTTGGAGTTGCTAGATCTTCGCAACTCATATCAAGTGAATCTTCATCCTCAGATGGATGGAGCTTAAAATCTGGGTTGGTTAGCGTGTCACCAAAAATGGTGGTTAAATCCTTATGGACTACATTCTGATTCGCTAATCCCAAAGCGACTGAATTCCGTAGATTCGATTTTTTGAATTTTACGGAAAGATCTTTTTGCGAAAGTCCACGTTTCGCGAGTTTCAGTGTCAGTGAGGTCTGAGATTTATTCTTTCGGGATTTTCTATATGTATCAGGATCTTGTTTAGAAGAATCTGGAGCAGTTTTGTTTGAGCTATCGGAATCTGATTCTGATGTTTTTTCTGGAGGCTTTGATGTCGAATTTTGTTTCTTGCAGTTGGCACAAGAACAGTTTGAGCAAAAGGATTTTTTAACAACGGAAGAATAGCTTATTCCAGGAGTAGGAGTCTGCTTTTCAACCCTACGCCTTGCTTCTGGATATGTTAAATCTTCTTTTATTTTAATGGTAATGATTTCCTTCTCTAGTTTCCAGCGCGAGCAAGTTCGAGAGTAAGAGGGATGGTCGCCATCACAGTTAACGCACTTTTCTTGTGAGGTACACTGTTGGCTATCATGCCCTTTTTCGGCACAACGGGCGCAAGTGACTGTCCCGCGGCAATTAACTTTCGAATGGCCAAAGCGCTGGCATTGGAAACACCTTAATGGATTTGGAATGTATTGGCGAACTGGAAGCTTTATGTAACCTGCATATATGGATTCCGGTAATTTGGGACTGTGAAAGGTGAGTATATAATGTTTTGTCGGTAAGAGCTGGCCATCTCGTCGAATTGTAATTTGGCGAACATTAGTCACACCTTGCTTCTTTAATTCTGAACTTATTTCTTCTAAAGGAACGTTATACAGTTCTCCGCAAGTTATGACACCTTTGGAGAAGTTGAGCGATGCGTGAGGACTTACAGAAACTGGTATGGTGGCTAGAGCTTTCAGTTTGAGTATATTTTGAGCCTGTTTTTTGGTATCGACTTCTACTAGTAAGTCACCAGAACGCATTTTTCTTATCAAGATTACCTCACCGACGGTAGCTGCGACAGCTTTTTGGACAAGGAATGGTGAAACGGAATTGAAAGTTTCTTGCGATTCAGAAACACGCTTAATGACAAAAAATTTATCAAAATATTGAGAATTGGTTTCAGAAAATTTGATAACTTTACGCCCACTGAAGGGACCACGTTTGGAAGAGCCCATACGATATACAAAGGAATTCGGGTCCGACGGCACCGCCCACCACGGAGCCCAACAAGGGAAGGCAATTACCGGCTCTGGTCATTCCCAGCCTCGGCATCCACCCTAGTGCTAATCGGTACCTATACGCTGGGAGTTACCCCCGGGGACAGTGACCACCCTTAACGCCAAGCCCAAGGAGTAACCCCTTCGCTTGATCCCTAGCAGACTAACCACTCAGGTGACAAGGTACCAGCCGATTGATACACCGGGGACCACAGTGCACCACCCGTCTAATGGGTCGCCACGCACGGCAAACACGTGGGGGTATTTGCTGTCCATGAGAAGCAGGAAGCAAACAGAGCGGCGACAGCTTCTCATGGAGAGCTCCCTCGCCTACCCTCGAGGGAAAGAAAAAGAAAAGGCGACAGCAGAAGGCACAGAGGAGAGTAAAACTAAAGGGAGTAAAGATCCCTGGGTACCTCGGGATTGGGACACCCGTACTCACCTATAGTAGGTGAGCCCCTGAGGGGTTCGAATCCTGAAAAAGGGTTTAAAAAAGAAAATTGCGGTATATCCCAAGGTGGAAAATGAAACAAATCAGATGATTTAATAGCAATATTTTCAAGGCCCGAGTCATGAAGGTTTATTTTAATTCTCTCATTGAATGGAAGGATATGAAATGGACGGGCATCATACAATCTGCGAAGAAACGGCGGAAGTTTAATTTGACGTAAAGGGTGCTTTGTTACAGACATGATTCGAAAATAATACGAAGCGGACAATTTAATACGCCTTAAATTTAGGGGCATTTTGTGGCAGATAACATGCAGGCTCTCAACGGGAGAGGTCCGAAATGCACCAGAACAAATTCTTAAGGCAGAGTTGTGAACAGTATCTAATCGTCGCAAGACGGAGGCGCGGGCAGAACCATACACCATACACCCATAATCGATTCGGGATAGAATTACTGCTTCATAAATGCGGAGTAGGGAGGTTCGATCGGCACCCCAAGATGTTCTGGAGAGTACCTTCAGAACATTTAAGGATTTCTCACACTTCTTCCGCAGGTACAAGATGTGCGGAAGGAAAGTCAATTTGCGATCGAAGATTATTCCCAAAAACCTTATTTCATTTACTACAGGAATCGATATATTACCAATGTTAATATTGGGATCCAAGTGAATGTTTCTCTTTCGGCAGAAGTGCACACAACGGCTCTTCTCCGGTGAGATATTGTGTCCGTTGTTTTTGCACCAAGCTACCAATTTATTCACAGCATTCTGTAATTGTCGCTCAATAAGGTTCATACTGCTTCCCTGGCATGAGATCTGAAGATCATCTACATAAAGACTTGCTTGTACAGATGAAGGTAAATGAGTTAAAATCTGGCTCAGATGAATAATAAAAAGGGTGACACTGAGTACACTTCCCTGCGGAACTCCCTCAGCCTGAATAAAACTATTAGAATAAAAGTTCCCAACACGAACTTTGAAGGTCCGATGTGATAAAAAGTTCAATAAGAATATGGGCAGGTTTCCCCTAAAACCAAAGTTAAAAAGCGTAGAAAGTATGCCGTAGCGCCATGTACGGTCATATGCCTTCTCAATATCGAAAAATATGGAGACAAGGTGGTTCCTCCTTACAAATGCATTGCGAATTTCAGTTTCCAGTAATACGAGGTTGTCAAAAGTAGACCGACCTCGACGGAAACCACTCTGCAACGGAGAGATACATCCTTGTTTCTCCAATTCGTATATGAGCCGAGCATTGACCATTCGCTCAAAAGTCTTGCAAAGACAGCTTGTCAAAGCAATTGGTCGGTAGTTCAGAGGATTAGAAGATTCCTTGCCAGGTTTTAGAATGGGGATCACAATCGCTTCTCGCCATTGTGAAGGGTAGTTCTGTTCAGTCCATATTCTGTTGAAAAGCATTAACAGATTGGAAAGGGAAGTGGTATTCAAATGGCGGAGCATACTGTATGTAATCCCATCAGGTCCGGGACTGGAATCATGGGCATGAAATAATGCTGTTTCGAGCTCAAACATTCTAAACTCACAGTTGTATGGAAAGTTGTTTCGTTCGTTAAAACGCAAAGGCAACTGTTCAGCGCGATTTTTAATTGCAAGAAAATCAGTGCTATAAGAATTAATTGCGGAGACTTGCGTAAATGTTTCGCCGAGGATGTTGGCTACGTCTAATGGGGCAGAATACTTCACACTCCCTCTATTTAAAACAGGAATGGAATATTCATGATATATCCCATTAGCAGCCTTTACCTTTTTCCATAGAACTTTGCTGGAGGTAGAGGATGTGATAGAGGATATAAATTGAATCCAGGATTCCCTCTGGCTACGACGGCGTATACGGCGAGCAAGTGCTTTTGCTTTTTTAAAAGCGACGAGGTTCTCCGTAGTAGGGTACCTTCGAAAGATGTTCCATAACTTTTTCTGCTGTTTGTGGCTGTCGCGACAGGCGTCATTCCACCACGGTCTACGAAATTTTCTTCGACGCGGTGATCTTTTTGGAATAGTGGAGGTTGCGGCACATATTATACTTTCAACGACATTTTTAACTGCTTCCGAGATGTCTGATGTTTTGACCATTGTCTCTGTGATAGCTGCCATTTGGGAGAAAGCAGTCCAGTCTGCCCGCTGGAATAAGAAACGCGGAGGACAATAAGTCGCACCGCCGCTATCAATATGGGAGACGATAATAGGATAATGATCGCTGTTATATAAATCGTTGCTAACAGCAAACGTTAGCAACGGCAGAAGTTCAGGAGAACATATGGCCAAATCAAGACTGTGGAAGGTACGTGTGGGTTCATGGAAGTACGTCTCTTCATCATTGTTGAGCAAACAAAGACAGTTATCAGAAATGAACTGTTCTATTTGCTGCCCACGAGAATTTGTACTATTTGAACCCCACAACGTACTATGGCCGTTGAAATCACCAAGCAGGATAAAAGGCGAAGGAAGCTGGTCCACTAACTGGTCAAGATCTTGTTGACGAATGACATCATGAGGCGGTAAGTAAATACAGCAGACTGTGACCAAAGTTTTTACATGTACTTGTACAGCCACAGCCTGTAGAGAGGTGTGTAGGACGAGAGGATTGCTCGGATATAAATTGGAGGTGAAGATGCAGACCCCTCCAGAACTATGAGCTCCACTGTCTGCATCTTTCCGAATACAATTGTAACCGCGTAATTTGATTGGTAAATTTGGCTTCAAGAAGGTCTCTTGAAGACCAAAACAAACAGGATGAAATCTGTTAATAATAGACTTGATGTCATGAAGTTTGGGCCAAATGCCGCGACAATTCCAAGATAGGAAGGTACCCATTAAGAGAATGATTTGGGAGGAGAGACAGAAGAGGCAGTTGGAGTTGCAAGATCATCGCAACTCATCCCAAGTTCATATTCATCCTCAGACGGATGCAGTTTAATATCGGGGCTCTTAAGCGTGTCACCAAAGATGGACTGCAAGTCCTTATGGACAACACCTTGCGTCGCTAACCCCAATGCGACGGAATTTTTCGATGCAGAATTTTTCAGTTTCTTTCGCAAATCTTTTTGCGTAAGGCCACGTTTTGCTAAGTTTAATGTCAGCGAAGTCTGCGATTTTGATTTTCTTCTAACAGTTTTTTGAGTATCAGTATTAGTTTGCAGAGAATGTTCAGTATCGGAATCTGAAGTTTTTTCATTATCTGTTGTTTTCCTGGCATATTTTAAGCAGTTCCCACAAGAGCAATTTTCACAGAAAGTTTTCTTAACTGCCGAAGCATAACTGACACCAGGAGTTGGGGTTTGTGCCTTAACCCTGCGTCTGGCTTCGGGATAAGATAAATCTTCCTTTAATTTTATTGTCATAACCTGTTTTTCAAGTGCCCAACGCGGACAAGATCGAGAATATGAGGGATGATCGCCACCACAGTTTACGCACTTTTCTTCTGCGGTACACTGTTGGCTATCATGCCCTTTTTGTGCACAGCGGGCACAAGTGAGGATTGGATTGTAGATTTTATTGGCACAAGAGCCAGAAAAGGCCATACTGCGCCATGCATATGGTCAAAAAGAGACAAAAGTATGAAAATTCAAACAGCGTTCAGTAAAAAAACGAATCAAATTTAATGATAAAATTCTGGATCAATTCAATGATGCGTCAAGCAAATATGGAGATTTAGATAAAATGGTAAAAGCCAATAGTTTTTAAAAATTTAAAAATGTTTTCGTGAGGATTTTCTCCCAAAAGCGTTCGCATGTTCAGTGACAAGGAGTTAAAAAAATGCATACGGTGAAAATTAAAATCAGGACATTCTATTAAAATATGAATTACTGTTAAAATTACTTGACATTTGGAGCAAAAAGGAGCTCGATCGCCCAAAAAAAGATATTTATGCGTTAAGCGAGTGTGACCAATGCGGAGTCTAGTCAGTTTGACATCGAGCTCACGCATTGGGAGACAAGGCCATGATTTAAGAGAGGGTTTTATACAGTACAATTTATTATTTGTCCGTTGGCTCCATGATTTTTCCCATAGTGAATAAATATGTTTTGTGAAAACATTCTTCGCATCGGAGAAAGGTATTTCACGTTGCATGAACAAGGTGGCTGTTTTTGCAGCATTGTCCGCCAGTTCATTTCCCGTTATGCCAACATGACCTGGAATCCAGCAGAATAAAATTTCATAACCTCTATTTTGAAGTGTTTTTAAAAGGCATAAGATTTCCAAGGCAATGGGATGAATTCGAATGCGGAAATGAGAAAGTGTTTCTAAGGAACTCATGCTGTCGGTATAAATACAAAAATTACGTTCGGCCAAGAGAGAAACTTTCTGTAAAGCATAAAAAATTGCCATCAACTCAGCAGATAAAACAGAAAAGGATGCATACAGAGTGTAACCCAGTGTTTCCGTGTGGAAAACAATACCACAACCAACATGGTCATCCGTCTTGGAACCATCCGTAAAAATAGGCAAATACGTTGAATACTGACAGCGATGAGAACTAAAAAGTTTTTGGAAAATAACAGGGGCCGTTGTTGACTTTTCAAAACCATGAAAAGGGTTTATAAAGGAAAACCGAGGGATATCCCAAGGAGGAAATGCAAATAAATCAAGTGTCTGAATATTCATATCACGGAGTTCCGAATCATTCAAGATTAATTTAACTCTTTCACAAAATGGAAGAATGTTAGAAGGTCGAGCCGTGTATAATCTGCGAAGGCGACTAGGAAGTATCAAGGAGTGCATAGGGTGTTTCGGGACAGAAATCGCTCGGAGGTAATAGTGTACAGATATTTTTTGGCGCCGTAAATTTAATGGTAATTGGCGAGAGACAACGTAAAGACTTTCCACTGGTGAGGTCCGAAATGCACCTGAACAAATTCTTAAAGCAGAATGGTGTATGGTATCCAGTCTACGTAAAACAGAAGACCTTGCAGAACCATATACCATACAACCATAATCCATGCGTGCAAGAATAACCGATTCATAGATTCGAAGCAAAGATGTTCTGTCTGCTCCCCAAGAGGTTCTTGAAAGTACTTTGAGAATGTTCAATGATCTGTCACACTTCTTCCGCAGATGTAAGACATGCGGAAGGAAAGTGAGCTTGCGATCAAATATTACTCCCAAATATTTTATTTCATTAACCATAGGTATTAAAGTATTTTGGATATGGATTATAGGATCCAAATGGATTCCACGCTTCCTGCAAAAATGCACACATCGACTTTTCTCAGGTGAAATCACATGCCCGTTTTCCTCGCACCAATCTACCAGTTTGTTAACTGCAACTTGCAGTTGGCGCTCTATTAAGCTCATATTGCTCCCCTGGCAAGATATCTGAAGGTCATCCACATATAATGTACCTTGGATAGATGGTGGTAAAACGTTAAGAATCTGACTAAAATGGACAATAAAAAGTGTAACACTGAGGATGCTTCCCTGTGGAACACCCTCAGCTTGAATAAAAGGATTAGAATATAAATTACCAACCCGGACACGAAATGTGCGCAATGATAAGAAGTGTTTTAAAAACATGGGCAAGTTTCCTTTAAAGCCAAAATTTGCAAGTGTTGAGAGAATTCCAAACCTCCAGGCACGATCATACGCCTTTTCTAAATCGAAGAAGACAGAAACCAGATGGTTTCGGCAAACAAATGCATTGCGAATTTCAGTTTCGAGTAGGACAATATTATCAAAAGTCGCTCGTCCTCTGCGAAAACCACTCTGCAGCAGTGGTATGGATGCTTTTTT
>JAPMOR010036056.1:9192-25510 GCA_026543865.1 Argiope aurantia
CGCTCGTGTAGCGTAGTTGTTAACTGGCTTATATGCTATTCACCACACCACGTTGAAGCAAAAACGTGCAATACCGTCTCACTTTGCTCATTTCATTAAAACGCTCTTCCTGTACACATTCGCTGAATATACGAGTAATAAACCGGGTATGTAAGATTAAGTATATCACCAGACCTAACGCCAGAAGACTTTTGGTTATAGGGATACTAAAATCTTGTATCTACGGGGCTCACCAAACCACACTGGTGGAATTGAATTATGCCATTCAACGAGTCGCCGGTGGCATCAATGTCGACATTCAACACTCAGCTGTTACTTTGCTTAATACTTTGTGGTGGCAGTCCTAGTGAACATAATTTTCTTAAATTTCATTTTAGAGAAGGAGTTCACCAATTTTTCACTCACTCATTTATATATTCACAATTTTTCACTTCACTGTGGCAGAATTATGAAATATCTCGTATATTCTTGATAAATTATGCTATTTTAATAGTTTTAGGACTTGTTAATTACTAATCTATTAGCTCAGTTAAATTTTGAAACCATGTTAGTCACGCCATCCAGCGATAAATTTCAACAAAAAAAAATGGAAATTTCATAGTTTTAATAATGAATTACAGCCAGATTAGGAAAGAAATTGGCAAAAATTTTACTTTTGAAGACATTAATAAGTGTATCTTTTTAAAATATCCCTTAATTTATTTATTTGTTTAAAAATCATCCATTTATTGTGAAAACAATAAGTCCGACTTTTTTCACATACTGTAAACTTTAATTTATAACTAAAATGGCAAATTAATTGAAAAGCATCTTGACGTTAATTATTAGTTTTAATCTTTCAGATTCTGAGACAAATATTCAAAATTGAAAAAAAAAATCTAAGAAAACTAATTTAATTTGGCTAGATTCTTTCTTTCAAGCAGAAAAATAGATTCTACTTTCCGATTAAGAACATTTAACTTACTCTCTCGTGTTCTATTTAGTTTTTTTATTATTATTATTTCCTTCATTTCTCTTAAATCTTATCAGCCGTTGAAAACTCGACGTGCAGATAAATCAGCTCGTCTGAATTAAAATTTAGTTTCCCTATTAAAGTACTTATAACTAGTTATCTCTTTTCAACTTAGAACAGTTCTCGAGTTGATTGATAGGGGCAATATATTAGCAACCTGTCAAATGAACAGCTTGGATAAAACATGCAAGTCGAAAGTTTTATGAAAAATGATATCTCAAACTAGCTTTACATGTGCAAAATAAAATGTTATTTGTTAAAGAAAGTATCTGAAGTGCAGAGGAGCCAAGTATATTATCGATTATTATTTCAAAAAGTTTACAAGGATTCTCCGCTTACTTTTTATTCTGAGATAAATCTCTTCAACGATTTCCTTTCTTTAAATTTATTCATTCTAGCTTAATATTTTGAAAAAAATCGATTTCTTTTGAACTGACATTTTTAGAAGTCCAACTTCAATAAAAAATCTTTGTATATTTACCAGCTTACAAATTCCGTTCAGTTATTACATTGCTCTTATACTTAAAAAAAATCTTTTAAATTCTGACGATTATATTATATAATTAAACTTTGCGAGTTCTCTAATTCTTACAAACTGCTCTCCAACTAAGAAACAAGCTTAAGCTGATCAACAAACATCCTGGTGACAGAGTTTTTTTTTTATGTGTAACCAGTGATATATATCTAGTACCTATTCTCCACACCTGCTTCTTCTATATGGCACTTTGAGACAGTATTTATATAGTCCCCATGATGCCTTTCAGTTAAAGTAAGACATGACTACTCTGTGATAGTTTGCTAGCCAACTTGAAACTATATGATATTTTCTTCTTCCATGTTAAGTATCGTTTTGTGTGTCTTGTGATGCGGAATCTAGAAGAACTCTCAATAAAATATGATTCCCAAAAGCCGGTGTTTTCATCTGCCCAACACCATGAGTCTCTCTTCAGTACGAATAGATTTCGCACGTATTTTAGATGTTGAAATCAAATATGACTTTTCTTTTTGCCCATCTGCTCTTGTTTATAAGCTATCACGGTAGTATAACTGCACACATTAAATTAAGTTAAAAAAATTAAAATCCCTTTCCTTAGTAAATTATAGAAAAATTATTTAACGGATTAAAAACTTAAACACACCTGTAAATCTACATTAACAGTGTTGTGCAGATGAAAGAACGATTTAAAAGAGAGAGTGAGAGTTTAGTTTAGTTATATTAACGTCCCGTTTGAAGCAACACTAGGGCTATTTTGGGACGGACCTCGTCATTTTGAACCACGGTCAGATGACGAGGACGACACCTGAGCTGGCACCCCCCACTCCACACCAGCGGAAGGACGTTTGGTCAAGACGGATTTAGCGTGCAACAAACCCCCTTACAAGACGGTTCTTAGGTGGAATCGGGTCTCGAACCTGAAACCCTCCGGTTCCGAAGCCGAGACCTTACCACCAGGCCACCGCGGCCCCGAGAGAGTGAGAGAGAGAAAAATAAAATTTAATCCATTCCTTTACAAAAACTTTTTTTTTGTAAATTCTTACAAAAATTTTGGCATCATACATAACAATATCCTGGCATTAGTTTTGCATTGTCTTTATTACGTTCATTCTTAATAATCTGATGAAATCGTTTATCTTTGTTGTGAAGATAACAGAAATGTGACCGCCCATAAGTGGCGATGGTGTGACTTCCGCCTGCAAGCTGACTTATGAAAGCAGAACTTAAAAAGGTGTGTGTAAGAAGAACGTTTTATGTGTTTGTTCCGTACATTGTCAACAAATGTTCTTGTCGAATGGAATTTTAGTTTTATTTGGTCAATGCACCCAGCATTAAATAGATGCAAGCGCCATTAGAATTATGAACTTGATTCTATGTTTATTAGTTTCTCGAAAACCTTCGTTCGCTCATAAAGGTTCACAAGTATCAAAACGATTTGTGGTGGTAACTTCCTAAAAGTCCGATAACAACTTCCGGACACGAGTGTACACTTTTGTCTAGTGGCTTTGTTACTCGGCTATGAACCCTAATGTTGCGAGTTCGAACCTCAACTTGCACATTGGTGACCCTGGTTCTGAACATCCGCATCCTTAGTTCAGCTGTCGTGGCTCCATCTACCGGCAGCAACCACTCACACACGCTCTCCGTCGCCCGCCATAACGCTTGGCTCGATAACAACGTTCGTCACTGGCCATAACGCCTGGCGCGATAATCACGTTCGTCGCTCGCCGTACTGGCGCGACAAACTCCACCGACTCACTGGTGGGGGAGTATTGTGGTGATAACTTCAAAAAAGTCAGATAACAACTTCCGGACAGGAGTGTACACGTTTGTCTAGTGGTTTTGTCGTTGCGAGTTCGAACCTCAACTTGCACAGATTCTCTGAGAAACTGTCTGTAAGAGAGATGAATATGCTCAAATTATAACCAAGGCTTCTGAAATTATCGTAACTTTCCTGTTAAATAAATCAAAATCGTTCCCAAAATTATGATTGCTAAGATTTTTTTTTAATATTAAAGGGCAATTGAAGTCCGCACTTTTTTCTCTCCTCTTCATCCATGGAATCCACGAAACGAGGATCGTTCATGAGTTGTCAGATTCTACAAACAAAACCAGTTGGAGGTTTAAGGTTGGGATTTTTTTTCTCTTAATTCTTCCAACGATTCTAAGATCAACTTATACAAAGCAAAAACCACCCTCGTCATATTAATTGTAGTTTCATATACAAAGGTATCAGGATAAATATTCTTCGTTTCGAGTATGGGTTTATGAATGTCATTTCTTCAGCAGCATTCAGATTCTTTCTGGTAAGTTAATTATTTTTTCACATCCTGTATTAAGAAGGATATCCGGAAACAAATTCAATTTTTGCAGCGCAAGAACTGCGTTTCTGATTTCACGTATATAGGTCCATTTTACTGGTTCATCGGCAAACATTCGAAGTCATTTTTAGATTTCTGTACATTATGTTGGACTGTATATTATATTATATTCTGTATATTATGCAGGTTGGACTTTTAAAAAGTTTTTAAAAATTATCTCTTTATATTATATATATTAGTTCAATCCAATATTATAAAATAATTATCTATATTATAAAATAAAATTACAATTGCCCAACAATATATAATATCCCATAGCAGGCGAGTTCATTCTGTCACCTGCTTTTTAATGATAAATTACGAAACTAATTGAAATTCATTGACACATTTGCGAAGTATACGTATTATTGATTCAATTTTAAGGAGATGAAGTGATAGTTTCAACGATGGATATGAAAAAGAAACGGGCGGCAATCTGTGATTGATGAGGATTTTCTCAAAAAAAAATTGAAGAAAAGATTAAGAAGGACCGTGTATTTACCATTATGACAATATCAATATATATTCTTGAATTCTCCGCTCACTTCTTCATCATTGCAGATGGCATCTTGCAACGAGGTGAACAAACAAACCTCATGTCTTGCTGTGATAAGTTCTTGAGAAGCGATGATGATAATAACCCACGCATTATACTTCAGTGTGCCGTAAAAGTGTTTTACTAGCAATTCTTTCCTTTTTCTATAATTAGCAGAATTTGATTCCTTTATATCTCATAACCTATAGTATGTAGCTAGTATGATCAGTAAATGAAAGCTTTGTCGAAGTTTCGACACTATTGATAAATCATTAAATAGTATAATGTTCAAAATATATTAAAAGTTATTTTAAATGTTGCTTATATGTGAAAATAAGACTGAGATCATTTTTCTTACACGAAAGGTGCTGAAAATAGCTTTCATGAAATACTCTGGATTTGAATCTTAAAACATTCATTAATTCTAGTAATCGCATAGCAACTACAAAAATATTAATTTTTGAATTCCTTTTATGAAATGTATGAGTGTGTCTATTTAGTGTAAGTGATTGAGAATGTATTTTTAAACAAAACTTTTCTTATTTCATCCTATTCTAAATTCGCTTAAGGAAAAACAAAGTAGAAACGAGCCTTGCAAAGAATAAAACTGAGAGGAGCATTTTGAGTTAAAGAATTTTAGTACTTGGTTTAAGCTGATTAGAAAACAAAATTGTGAAATTTAGGAAAATCAATCAAAGCAAATGGTTGAAAATTTCTATTTGGGAAACATTTTACACTGACGCGGCAATTTTTCCAAAATAAAATTAATTCAGATCAACCATATCACAAAAAAAGATTATAAACATTTCAACTGCGAAAGAAATCATGACTTCTATCCATGTCAAGGATCTTAGGGAGTTTTCAAAGTCAAAAGCTAAATGGATACTTTTAAAGGATGGCCTAAAATTAACGCAAGATTTGAATTTGCTACCATTCGTGCAATAAATTGTCGGCGAACCTATTAAAAAAATTGACAGCTTATAGTTTAGAATCAGTAAAAATGGAGCGTTACACAATAGAGAAACATGTTTTCATTGTTGAACGATATTTCGAAAATAATGAAAGTCTGGCGGACACAGTTCGAAAATTTGTAAATTGTCCCCACCCCCAGATCGTGTGAATTAACAGCATTTGATTTCTTTTTATGGGGTTATTTAAAGTCAAATGTCTATGTCAACAAGCCCACGAGAACGCATACATTGAAAGAGGAAATTCAAAGCGGCATCAACGAAATTCAGCTACATTTATATAAAAGGGTCATGGAAAATTTCGACTAAAGAGTGCGCATGTGGCAACAAAGCCGTGGTGTTCATTTTCTGTATGTGTTATTCCATACATAAAACTATTCTATATACTTTACGATTCAATAAAAATATAACAATTTAAAGAAAAAACTATATTTTTTATTTAATTCGAATCTTGCGTTAATACTTTGCTCTATCGTGCAACGCGCCATTTTTAATAGTTCTAAACTATCAGCTGTCAAATGTTTTTTTTAATGAGGATGGCAACATTTTACTGTGCGAATGGTGGCAAATTCAAATCGTGCATTCATTTTGGTACACCCTTTATAAGAAATGAAAAAATATCCACATGTAAAACATAACTGTTTTTTGCTCATATTATTTCAATCAGCCAATAGCATAAGATATTGTGCAGCTAAATACCAGACAGCATGTGCAATGACATTATTATAGGATAGCAGCGTCAGGCGACTCTAAACAGGAGAATTCCAACAAACATTGCCAGTTATTAAATAAAATAAATGTATAGTTAAATTTTCAACTTCTCGTGACTGAATTTAAAAACCATTATTCATTAAAAATTCTTCTTCACATTCTATAAACCAGCGCACGAAAATGTCCAATTTTATAGCGCGAGAAGTGTTTGTTCCATTTTCTACGCTCAGCTAAAATCTAATGGAAGGCGGGATACAGTTTCAATGAATCCCATTTTCATTCTAGTTTCAGAAAGTATCAGATTTAGTTCTGGAAAGCTAGTTCGACATAAACCTTTCCATTCAATTCAGTTCATCACTAATTCCTCAGACGAGCCGTTAAGTGCTTCGCTGAAGTTTGAGGCGGAAAAGGCGTGTCTCCCTTTGTTCTAGAGGAACGTTAAATCATTCTCTCTACCCAAAGGGAAGAGAACATCAGGATGCGTGTCACCCTCGCTCTAAGAGAATGCTGTTCTGTTCGCAAGTTTTCTATTGGAGAAGTTTCAGCTATTACTATCACCTGAAGCTGAACAGCACTTTTAAGGAATTATTTATACGTTTTCTTCAATTGAAGAATTCTACTTGAATTTAGAATAAATCTTAGATTTTCAATTATACCTAGTCTTCAGTTTTCATTTTCTCGTAAACTTATACTAAAAAATATTTTAATGGTAAAAAGTATTTATTTCTGACTCTTCGCATACTCTCAGTACTTTCCTAAGCTGAGATAAAACTTTCCACTTCTCTCCGGATTCATTAGCCTCCATTCGAAGTTGAAAGATCTGAACCACATAAAAAAAAGTCATATAAACGGGCAAATATAGGTAAAATGATTTTTGCTCTTTGGAAAAATTAAACACTTGTAAAGCCCTTATTTAAAGAATATTAAAAATGAACAATTTTTAAGACCTCTTAATGATTCTACGCACACTATTTTTCACGTACGAAATCTACGTATGCTAATACGTATTCTGAGCCTTAAGAAATCTAAAGTATTAAATGAAATAAAATTTAATCATATACGATTACTTATATATGATGAATGTTTTTTTTAACCTTTATGGTTCTTTCATGAATTACATGAGATTTTATAAACTTATTTGCTGAGATCGAAAATCACTAGACGTTAAAAAAATCTGTGCATTCTTATATCCGTAAATTTTTATTTAAATACTACTCTTTTTCTCGTGTGTTGTTAGAGATTATTTCAAATTACCGTTTGAGTTTTTTTAAGCACTTAGGAAAGTTGATTTCTTTCGGAAATTTTTGCATTCTG
Source organism: Argiope aurantia (assembly GCA_026543865.1). Classification (NCBI taxonomy): domain Eukaryota; kingdom Metazoa; phylum Arthropoda; class Arachnida; order Araneae; family Araneidae; genus Argiope; species Argiope aurantia. The sequence goes on from JAPMOR010036056.1 coordinate 16,589, forward strand.
CATTTGAATTATTTCAAACAAATATGAAAAAGTTGTCTTCATTAAAAACGAAACCATCTTTTTATCATTGTTCTTTTATTCATTTAATTTTTTTTATTAATTTAATTTTTTAATTAATTTAATTTTTTAATTAATTTATTTTTTTAATTAATTTAATTTTTTTAAGTAATTTAATTTTTTTAATTAATGTAATTTTTTTAAATTAATTTAATTTTTTTAATTAATTTAATTTTTTTTAATTAATTTAATTTTTTAAAATTAATTTAATTTTTTTAATTAAAATGAAACTGAGTACTAAAGACTTAACAGTAAAAATAGGAAAAGTGGCAGAATTATTTTCATTGATCACATCACCTTTAAAAACAAGGTGTTCTGCGAAATCTTAAATTTGTGGGAAATATGGGAATTTGTGGGGAATATAAAAATGGAAATTCTTTTGAAAACTTTAAAAAAATAGATACAACAAATAGCGAAGTGTTTTTCAATTTTTTTTTGTCAACAGCCGCACACAAGTATCATAATTATCTCAGCTAAAAGAGAAAAAATTGACGTTGAATTGCATATTCTTCAGAAATATTGAATACATTCTTCAGAAAGTCAAGGTAAAAAACGCAAGGGAATTTCAATTTTGTTTCTTCTAAAATGATCAAATCACCCATCAATTGTTCCGTGCGTTGAAAGAAAAAAATTATGTCTTTTAGATTGAGCTTCCAGAAATTTAAGAAGCATATAAATGGACTAGAAAATACGACAACAAAGCTAAGATATGGAGCAACAGTGATTCCTTGTCTAAAGGCAGTCTACAATGGCAACGAGGCAACCTACCAACTCTAATCTAGAAGACCATCACTGTAGGATTCCCCGTATAATGCCCAGTTCCAAGAATCTTCCCTAAAAGTAAACTCAAAAGCTCCTGTCCTCAGCTAAGGCAAGCACAACGGAATAACGGCTCGATCGGAAGAAATGTTAAACTCATCATGCCAAAAATTTCAATTTACCTAGTACAATGGAACACGCAAAACAATCTTTGCAACTGATTACAGTCCATTCTTCTTGTACTTCAAGCGACTCGAAATCAAAGATTATCTTTCAGCGGCAACTGAGAAATGTTGATTTCACTTCATTATGCCACTAGCTACACTCTTATCGTGTCTTTTCACCATAATTCCCCCCAGGAATTGAGTTGAAAAACAGAATAAAAATCAAAATGTCCAAGAGCAAACCTAGAGCAATTTCTTCAGAATAACGAAGATCGATCTACTTTTCCTACTTTTCCTAGACCCAAGCTCAAAATAATATGATTCATTGATATCTCCAATCAAACTCCTAGAAAAATAAAATTTATAAACAAAAATTGTGTACCTCAGAACAGAGAAATGCAATAATGCATATCCATAAACGACGATATCAATGATATGTTCTCTCTATTAACTTTCACGTCGAAGTCTTTTGTATCTTTCGTACATAGGTCATTCAGTGAGAAGTATAAGTCCCTTTTAAAGTGGTTAAAAAAATGTGTTCAGAGACATAAAAAAAATAAAAGAAAGTTTTGATTTAATTTCAACTCAGAGCCACTTTCTTCAGAAAATGAAAGATCTATTTAACTTGTTAGTATCTTAGATATCCCTACATTTTATGAAAGCTATACTGTTTGAAAGCACAAGTGAAATTATGTATGATGTTTTCTCAGGTACAGAACGGTCTTTCATTCCAAAAGAACACTGTTCTCTTTTATTTGATGCAATACATAAACGATTTATCCTGACTTACGTCTATCAATGAAATTACTGAAAAATATATTGTCTGGCCTTCAGTATCTTCGATTATAGGTTTTGTTAAATGCGCAAGACACTGTGTAGCTTTCCAAAAGTCAAAAAGGCATCATTATACCAGATAACCTCTCTCAGCATTTCAGGAACCTTCCTACCATTTTGAAAGTTTTCATCTGGATATAATTTAACTGCTTCCTTCATCAAATGGTTATAATTGCTGTCTGTAGATAATGTACCTAGATTCCAGATGGAGAAATGCTCATTTCGTTAAGGTTATTTCTGCTAAAACTGTAGAAGAATCTTTTCTCCATCTCGATTATCTTGTTTTAAATTTCCTGCAGTATTAACAACACACTAATTTCGGTAGTTCGAATTCTCACAGTTCGGCACTCTCAGTGAAATATATTAAGTGACCAAAAGTGTAGAATAACAGGATATCACCTGAAGATAACGAGATAGTCGAAAAACTCCACTGTCCGTTGAAGTTTGCTATTAAGTGTCACGCTACAGAACACTGGAAAGAAGTACTCCCCATCATCTTACCTGATCATCGCGTTTTCTTCAAGGATTATGTACAGTGCAACATTCTAGTTAAACTAATTTTCGGAAAGTCTGTTCAAATTTCAGAAGCATTGTTTGAAGCTTTAAAACCAGATAACATCACGTGAACGTTGTTAAGCTTAAATTGTATTTATAACTGTTCGATCACAATTTCTTAAACATCATGAACAAGTCATTGCGTACTATATTTATTCATTAAGAATTGCTAAAATCATCACATGCTTTTCTTTTCTAGTGACGTGTTATGCCGTCCTCTTACAGTAACCCAATGATGACACAAAATGAGTTTTGAAAACCAAAGAAAAAGTATACCAACTTTACATCAATAGAAAACAAATATAAAGTGCCTGCAATATCTATATTGATAAATACAAATCTACTTACTTGCTAAATAGAAATAATGACATACAGCTAACTCACAGAAAACAAAATCAAACACTTCACAGTGTTAACTCACTAATGTCTGGATCTTTAATTTACAAGTTCTGGTCTTAAAATTTGTTTCCAAACCGATTTAGTTGACGCTGGAAGTGTGAAATAGATGAGAAACACAATTCTTATTTTATTAATGCCTACACGCGGTGTTATCTAACTGAATGGTCTCTTAAGCTTTCAAAAAAGAAACAAACTAGATTCCAAACACGATGGCATGCAGGTGAAAACGACAGCTTAAATTGGATTTTAAAGAAGTAAGTACAACTATCAGACTTACAAAATTACCGTCTCTTAAATGATTTTAATTCTAAATAATTATTATTCGTTGAAACTATCTTGCATTCCTATCAAAAGCAGTTACAACTTGGACAAGGACAATTTTTTCTGATGATTTCTACAGAAGTATAGCATCATCTAACATTGATTTTTGTGGCTAAATTCAAAAATATAAATAAAAGACAAATAATAACTCGCAAAATCAGCTCACAACTTGGCGAATGTAATGAAATGTTCGTAAGTTTTAATTGCAAACAATGTAAAAAAATTAAGAGCGATTTTCTGAAGATGTTCTTTTAAACTTGAAAAAAATAATATAACCTGAACGTCTCGTTTCGAAACTTCAGCCAAAATCCCATTATTTACTAAAAGCAAACCGATCCTAGTTGGTCTTGTAGATTTCAAAACTTACGATATAGCTTTTTCCTCAAAATGTAATCTTCTTTATTGTTTATAAGACATTAAATTAATTTAGTTGTTTTCATTTCAAAGTGAAGATACCGCCAGGTTATAACCGAAAATAAATCGTATTAAGAGAATTGATTTTATTTATTATAAAAAAAAATAATAATGCTTACATTGAATTTTCTTACGAAATTTCATGTCTTTTCCTAGATTGGAAAATTTTTGTCCATAGAGAGTTTTGCAAAACGTGCCTCTTAGTTTGAGTTCAGCATGCCATGCTCAGTTTGTGAATTTAAATAATTATCTAAAATTATAATCATAAAAAAGCACAAAAACAGATACTCATTGAATTTACATTAAGATGCATATGAACTACAATTAAAACATATTTAAATACCTTTGTCTTCAAGCGATACTGAGTAAAAATTAAATTAATCCTCAGATATCGATAACAATGAAAATAATAAAAAAATAATTTTTTAAACTGGCCACTTATTGTCCGTCGATATGATGCGAAACATTTTTGGCTCAATCAGAATAACCAATAAGCGCTTCATAAAAATTATCAATAAAATCAAAATAATTTGCTAAGACAAAATCCAGGATGTCATCAACCCGGAAAATAGACTCATGTCTTTGAATTAAGGATAATGCAGAATCACACGAGAACCGAAACTTTAAAGTAAAAATTTCACACACATCTTCAAGAATAGTATGCAAATTACAGGATGCCACCAGATGACGTCGATTGTATGTCACAATGACGAGATTGCAAGAGAGCGTTTTATACAGAATGGTAGAAAAAAAAGTAAAATTGTTCACAAGCGCTCTGTAAGCCGCTCACAGCCATAACCGAATAGTTATGGTACGCATGAAGATGACTTTTTACGTGGTAGAATTATCGGCCGTCTGGAATGAGGGTATACTCAGCTGGAATCACCCAAAGGAACAGGAATCCGAGGAGCTTGGAATCTCCTAAAGTACCATCTCTAGGCTTTGGCAATGAATCCAAGATGCTGGAAATGTCAGTTGACGTTACAGTACAGGTTGCCCCCGAGTTAAAACACCGAATGAAGACAAGTATTTGGCAGTAACTGCCAATAGAAGCAGATGGAGCACAGCATCAAGCCTCTCTCGTCAGCTATCTTCATCCATGGTTGTGACAGTTTTCAAAGCAAGACGTGTGCAGACGTTTGGGACATAGGTCTATATGCTCGCAGGCCTGTCAGGTATGTTCCGCTCACGACAATTCGCTGTCGTCAGCGGTTAGTCTGGATTCGAGAATATCCTATGTGGACATCGTCCAAGTGGACTTCTGTGATGTTTCCCGACAAATCCAAGTTTAATTTGCGCCTTTTTATTCAAATTAATCATTTTAATGTAAGGCTCATTCATCCATAATGTTTCAATTCATGACATATAAACTAAGTCATACACACAGAGTGAATTTTAAAAAAAATTCGAACTGGCAGTAGTTTAAGAACTTTAATTCAGTAAATTCTAGAAAGGGACTTTTTTTAAATACGCATTACTTTCTCTCTATATATAATAAATCCAAAAAAGAAAGAAAATAAATCCTTCATAAACAAACTTTTATTACTATACATCTTGGTATTTTATTTATTTTTAACTTTTTAATTTATAAATTATTATAAAAATTATGAAGTCCATTCTTTCAACATTTCTATTGTGAAAGAGAATAATTGAATAAATATTTAATGAAATAGATCGATTAAATGATAATTAAAATTTGAGAAACTGAAATAGATTATTGACATCGAAGGTACGCAAGTGTACAAAATGGGAAACTCACCCAACAAGAAGTGAATGAAAAATCGGTCATAAAATTTCCTTTTTATATGTGAATATGAAACGAGCTAAATTAAAAGTGCGTAAAAATGCAATCATCGAATAAATTATGCTATTGTCGAAATTTCAGTAATTAAAACGGATATTTTAAATTACGGCCTTCATATACTCAATATAAAACATCTGCATTAATTCTTTCTCAGGGTCAGAGGGCTGAAAGCATAATCCTTCTGAATTAATACATCTTTCCAGGAAGAACATTAAATCTTCTTAATAAAAACAGCATTAATATTCCAAAAATGGAAAATAAAAATTTCAATTATATCGCCAATTTCTTCGAAATCTGCGCCATGAGGCATAGTTTTCAAACTAAGCCTCTTTGAAGTGCAATTAGAGGCGCTTTGAAGTGCCGCCAAGAACGGATAAAAAAACCACTCAGCCATAAATGTTTTTGGAAGGAGTGTTCGATTAGCTAAAGTTCCTAATGTTAAGAAATATCCAACTTTTGAAATGATTATTTGAGAGACAGAAAAATCATATCCTGAAATAGAAAAGTTTTTTTGGTGAATGGGTCTTTTTAAATAAATAATTTGAAATCACTTGTCTAAAACAAACACTTCGAGATGACTTGTTTATTCTTAAAAACATAAAATAGCTTTGCGGAATTTTTAGTTCTCATTTAAAGTTTGACGTGAAATATGCCTTTTTTTATGCCTTAAAGTGTAGTGTTTTAGTTTTATTAATTTATGATTATTATTATTATGATAATAATAAAATTAAAAAGAAAAGTTTTTAAAGACGAAAATTTATTAAGCGTAAAAAAGAAATTTCATTTTCATTTTTAATTTTATTTTTTATAAATATAATGGAAATGTAAAACAAATTTAATTACACTTTTGATAATTAAAGTAATGTATTGCCGAGTGTACGCACTTACGCAATGTTAAATTACGCAAGTGTTCAGATCATTAAAATACTACAATATGAAGAGATCAATAAAAAACTAACTTCAAAATGTCTTTTTTATAAACAGGATGCAAGTAAGTTAAATGCATGTGTTCTATGAAATAGAAATGGGAAAATAAAAATTATTATTCATTATTTAAAGGATAGATTATTTCTTTATAAAAGTAATATAAATAATAAGAGTATTTTATTTTTCTTTTTGTCATAAGCATTTATACAATTGAATTGTTAACAAAAATGAAATAACATTTCACTAAGGATTCCAGAAGGATCACATTTAAAGCAGGAAAGGTTCAACATATTCCTATGTTTCCTGTTCTGTATAATGACATGCTGTTTTCGTTATCAATTTCTCAATTTATTTCCGATATATACCTAGTCGAGAATATTGGAAGAAAATCAAAAGTATTTATAATAATAAATTTTAAATTAAGCACTAAAAACAAAGAAATAACTAAATAATAAATTTTACTTTTTATTAGTCTAAGATTATTCATTTTTCAAAATTGTTTCTATTGAATTTATTTTGCGTTTTAACGTATACATTATTTATAACCACTGGTAAAAGCATTGCTTTTATTTCTACAACTACTAAACCTTTGCTTTTCGCATTCATAACAATGCAATTTCATCCCGAAACATTTATCGATTGTTAAGCTGATCGTCACAAAGAAATATTATTTTAATATTGATGGATTTGAAGTAAATTTTTGTGAATGCAGCAAATAAGTTTTCAAAACTAAAAGAGCTAGATGTATCGAATTCGAAACACAGATTTATCATCTATAGTGTAAACACCTTCCAAAGTTTGAGCCAAATCCAACCAGGGGTTGAATGCTTGTCAATATGCACTTTCAGAAGCATGTAAACACGATTACCCAAAAAAAGCTGCCTTAAATATATCAAATTTATTATGTGATTTCGAGACTACAGTTGAAGCTCTGTGTCCCATTTTGGTTTTAGTCTATTGGGAAAAAACGCGCTTAAAACGCAAATTTGATTTTCGAATATTATTAATCACATGCAAGCGAGTGAAAACTCGCCAAGAAGCACACGATCGATTCAGTCAACTGTTAAATTCATGCCAAAGGTTAGTATTTTGTAACTATTGTACACCAATTCTATGCAAAGCGTTCTTGAACTTACCCAAGGTCCATATTTTTTTATTTTATTTTATTTTGCAAGGGCTGGGGGATGACGCCTTTATTTGAGGGAATAGGAGGAAGTTACGGGAAGACCACTTCCACAGGTCTAAAACGGCATCGACCTCGATTTATTTTATCTTCAGCCTGTTGAACTATTTCGAAGATGAGCAGCACGCGGTCTTTTTGAAAGAAGTTTTGCGGAGCAAGACGAAACTTTTGTGAAGGAAAAAAAAAACATTATTAAATATAATTATAAAAAAATATTTCTAACCTGTGGCTTGATAAGGATTTTATTCCACAAATTTTTGCAAATTGTGAAAGATAAGTATATATTCAAGATCTGGTAGTGGCCCATAGTTGGATAACCCCTGTATTAAATATTGGAAATAAAGGAAATTTAAATTACTTGCTTATACTGCGTAATTTTTTTTAAATGGATTCAATATGAGATAACCAAACACAACTTAGATATTCTATATTATGTCATGATCTGTTTTACGACATCAATTGGGTGGTGGAAAATGGAAACAGCATCAGATTCAGAATTGTGAAAATTAATGTCCTTTCCGCCTTTCTTCGATCTTTCCCTTAACTGATATATCACCATTACTTAATTCCCTGTAGAACTTGCTCGAAGCTGCTTATTGCATTAGTTCTCAGTAAATTCTCAAACGATAAGCAAAATTTCAAATAAACTGAATTTAAATTTTATTTGTTTTACTTACAAATAAAATTTATGAACAAATTTGTAAAATAAGCCAATTTTGGCAACCCAGCTCACCACTTCCAGCAACCCCGCTTTTCCTTTTCCGCTGAGGAAGGGGGCATGGGGTGAGAGAGGACGATTTGAACCGAAGACAAGAATGGTGGTCAGTTAAAGTCGGTGTTTTTTCCCCCCATATTTTATGTTTTACTTTTGTGCTGTGTCGCGTATCAAAAATGTGAATGAAAATTTGGGGCTAAATTTTGTAGTGATTACTATCTCTACCACTCACACTGAAGAAATCCCACTCGAAAGAGGATTTATTACAAAATTATTATTATTAACAAATATTTTTTATAAGAAAAACAGATAAGATTCTTCCAAAAATAATCCTAATTCATTCATCTGACTATTCATAAACTACTCATTTAACTATTGAAACTTTAAAAAAAATCCAAAAAAGCAATTGATAGCATTCTCCTCTTAAATCAAACGTACCAATAATTATAAAATTTATTTTTTTTAAACATAATGTTCAGAAGCAATGGATGTTTCAAACGCCAACCTGAATATATCATCAATAATTTTTATAAATAATATGAGTAAGCCTAAACCTTTGTATTCCATTTTTTTAAATAGCCTTTTAATCCCACCGTTTCGCTGAGCGTTGAGCATAATTTCAATTTGAATGTGTTTCAAAAAGTAGTAATTGCACATCAATTAATTCATGGAACAAAATGGTTACTTTTTTCACATTTTTACTCAGTCTGTGTAGTTTCATATTTATAAAGGTAGAATGGTTATAATCCATCATCTATTTATTTCTTAATGTGATTCATTTTTTTATCTG
>JAPMOR010036073.1:2103-14200 GCA_026543865.1 Argiope aurantia
ACCCACAATATTCCTCGGACACATTCATTACCCGCACACTTCGACACCACCCACAATATTCCCCCGGGCACATTCATTACCCACACTTCGACACCACCTACAATATTCCCCCGGGCACATTCATTACCCACACTTCGACATGACTCACAATATTCCATGGACACTTTCATTATCCATACTGATACGACCCTCAACATTCCTTCGCCACATGCATTACCCATTATCCGACACGACCCTCAACATTCCCTCACCATATGCATTACCCACGCTTCGAAACAACCCGCAATATTTCTAACACACTCTTCGGAAGACAATCTACAAATTTGCATCTAAAAATCGGAAGAATGTTTCCCTTGATATTGAAACGCGAATGAGTATTTCCCAATTTTTCAGAGCACCAAACACTCATCTACAGCAGCTTCCATACCTCTACATGTTACCACTGTAACACTCAACAATAATTACGGCTAGAATTATCACTTCCACGACCTATCTTCTCTCACATGGCTCGCGATACACGTTCCTTACACTATTTCAAATGAATGAAATTTCATGATGAATATCATGCAAATAGTGTAGATTGCATAAAAGTCTCGGATGCAGCTTAACCAAAAAATCCTACGCATCGAACACTATCCGTTATCTTCCTTTCCTTCTCTAGGCGGTCCATCCTGCATTTCTCACCCATAGCAATTCGTTAAACGTCTTTTCTGTTTACTTCCTGGTCGAGAAACATGCTACTGCTTGGAAATAGACCCTAACAAGTATCTTTAAATCTTTGTTTCAAATAGACCTGTAGCATGCGATATACACGTTCGAACACAGTAAGAGCAGCTGTTACTAGGTGTTTTAACGTGTTCGTAGTATCTACTTATTTCTAGCTTTATTGAAAAAAATATTTATAATCCACTAGAGATCCGAGGGTACTGGAAAAAGAATTCACCCCATTTAAAGATGGAACAGTTTTAGACATAAAATATATTGGAAAATGTGAACTCATTTACAGTCGCACAACTTATTTAACGATTGGCAGATCGAAATTTGAATCTATTCCGTCAGACGAAGAAGGTAAAGGTATGAATAACACGACAAATTTTTAACTGTAGGAAAAGAATAGGTCACCTTCATAGTTTTTCTAGCCAATTAATAAAATTTGTTGATTGTGTTTTAAACTAAAACATCTTTTCAGATCGTAAAAATGGAATTGCCAATTTTTGATTCATTTCCAGGCGAATTAATGATGAAATTGTAAATGTGCATTCACGGGGAAACTATACTATTTTAATATTTGTAGAAATGACTTGTCAATTATTCGACTAATTAAATATTTTTTACAACTGACGCCGTTTGGGGAGCAATTTCAGAAAAGCTGATTTTAAAGTTATAATATGACAAACCGTCAATAAAATTAATTGTTAAGGCATTAATAGTATGCTCATAAAAATGCTTTTTTGAATTTATTGAAAGTATATCCCTGATTTTCAAAGTTGAATTATTTAAAGAATAACTCCAAACTACTAAAAGCAAATTTGGAAACGTTCTCATTTATTTTGAGATTTTCGTATATTCCGGAAATATTCACAATAGTCTTTCGACATACCTAAAAATAGGTACATACATTTGCAACATTTGTATAAATACTTTGTTATTTACATAAAATTGCCTAAACTCACATAAGACAAGATCCAGAGAAGGCACCTTGATTATAATTTCACGATTACACAAGCGATTAACAAAAATCAATTTATAAGGTTCGACAACTGCCAAAAATTCCAAAAAGAAAATTCGCCTTTCTTCACATTTTAAAAAGAATGACATATTTCTGGCTATTGAAACAATTTATTTGTGATAAATCAAGTGCTAATCGGATACTTAATGCTCTCTCATTTTCTAAAACTTTTTATAACAATCTGTTCACGTTGGCCCTGCAAGTTTTGTTCTAAGAAAAATAGACCTTGTATGTGGATAAACCGGCTTTTCCTAATTCAAGTGTAGATGATAAGTACATTAATATTTATATTTTCTTAAATTCCATATCAGTGTAAATTAATTGAGGTTTCAAAGTTTATATAATAAAGCAAAAAGTAATATTTCTCTATTTTATATACTAATTTCTACATGTTTGAAATTAATTGATCAAAATAATCAAGAAGCTTCGAGAGCCAACTATCAAATGAGTGATTAGCGCCAAACACTGATGCCGAATAAAAAGAATTAAAATCCGAAGACTAAGGATCATGAAATCTTTAAAATCTAATTTTGAGACATTTACTCAGAATACTAAACTTCGAAAAAATATTCATTCGTGCCGAACCAGATGTGCTAAATACCCGAAACCATGCAATAAATATATTTGTAGCAGAAATATCGCAACTTTCCTAAGTTATCATTTATATGATATGAAATCTAGTTCTACGAAACTTTGCGACCCAAAAAATAGCAAAAATATTGAAATTTGCATTATTCCTTTTTAAATTGTATTCCTCCTCCTAGAATAACTAGCATAAAAATATTATCACCTTAGAAATAAATCATTATGCAATTCAATTCGATACTGCTGAAATTAATTATACAATTCGAGACTGATTTTCATTGTTTAATTTTTTTAATCCGTTTTTAAAACCTGAAATTACAATACCTTTGGTCTTTAAGTATACATTTTTCTGAATTGTTTTGAAAAAGGTCTGAAATGCCCTTATGGTCGATGATTTTCAATACATTTTATTCCTCGAATCAGAATGGAAAAATTTAATAGGTGTTCTTTTCTCTTTCAATTGATTTAATTAACTGTCCTCTTATGATGAGATGCGATCCCCTTCGTGGAAAAATTTAAATTAGCATCACTTGAGATATCCTTCAATTATAGAATGAATATGTCTTTACTGTGAATGTCAATGAGAAAAAATTAAAAATTGTAATCGAAGTGCAGTGCGGGTGGGAAGGGTTAATACCAAATATTAAAGGAAGGGTGGGGTAATGTATTGAAATTTATAACGTGGGGGGGGGACAACGTCAAAGATTAGCAGGAAGTCGGTAATTAAATTGCTATTGAAATATTTAGGCAAAATCGCCTAATACGTTTAATTGAATACTGAATTTTCCACCCATTTTAAAGGAATTATTTCTAACAAATAAATCTTTTAGCTAATAAATTGGCAATAATTTTTTATATTAATTATACAATTTTGAAAAACGCATTACATTAAATGCTTAATTTAATCTGATTATTCTTAATTAGTCTTAAAACTGGATAAGTCCTTAAAATTCCAAAATCGTGTGATTTTATTTAGCGTGGGATGCGATTTCGACTGTAAACTTCAATATCATTGATAAATAGAAGCATCATGGCACCATGTATTGATTGCTATGCTAATGACCAGCTGCATCCACCCCTGAATTTTAAGGCACCAAGTTGGAAGTTCCTCTACCTTATCACACAAAGTAGATTGGCTTGAAATCTATGCGTCTCGGCATAAAACATGAATAGACGTAGACATCTGATTCCAGTTTATCTTGAAACTGTAGAATGCTGGAGCTGAAAAGAAAAAAATTGCATTAATTTTTGCAAAAGGTAGACTAGTAGAGATAACTTTCAGTAGTTATTTTATATGATCAACCATTGTATTGAGTAAAAATTTTAAATTCAATAAATGTTACAGCATATTGAAATACAAACCTTAAGTGCGGCTGGTATTGCTAAATAGTTTCCCTATGAAGTATCAATTTAATTTATAGTCTGGCTTACTATCTGTAAATTATGACATAGGGGATAAAAGAATCGCTTGAAACGACTTATAGAGTAGACAGTTCGACTCAGAACCAACACATTTGATAAGGAATTTTGAATAAGCTTATTGGAAAATGTATTTTCAAATTATCTTTAGAATTTTTAAATTTCCTTTTACAACTTTGAAATATTTTATTGAACAAAAATATTCATTATATTACTTTGAATTTTAACAACCCTTGATAATACCGATTTCCTTTCAGCATAAACGTTTTCTAATTTCAATAAATTCTTGCATGTTTTATGTATATTTTTACCACAATTATTTTCATTGCTTTAGTTATTAGTTTTATACTTGAGAATTTCGTGACTAATTTAGGTACTAAATCCCATTTCAAAACAACAAACATTTATGGTCGAATCTTATAATAAATAAAAAGTAAGGCATCGATCTCGAGATTTAATCAAATCTTGAAATTCTAGAGCTTTCCGTGACAGAAGAACATTTAGGAATTATGGTTGATTTGAACATAAAGAAAACGCTTCGAGTTAGAGTTGGGAAATTTGACATTTCTCCACTGAACTGAATTTTCAAATTTATCACATTTTGCTAAAAAATTCCAATCTCAAGAATTCTGTATCGCTACCAGTTTACAAGTTAACGCGGTAATTGCAAAATAGAAATGGCTACATAAATACAGTTTAATAGAATTTAGATACACAGATTCAGTATCTAAATTCCATGTGAAATTTGGAACTAAAGTCGTTCCGATATTTACCATCTATCGGTCTGCATTTCTGCATGCGTGCATGTACAAGAATTCAAAAATGTAACAATGTGGATAAATGGAAATTGTTTCATCGTTTTAGTATCTAAAATGTAGATCCATATCAATTTTTGAAATGCATTTGTCAAATATTTGACAATTTATTGGTCCGTATTTTTACATATATGCAAACGCATTAACTCAAAAACGTAACGACTTATCAATTCTATGATATGCCAAAAGTTCATTGTCGTAGGGGAGGATTAAAAGGCAAGGATTCTTTTAGACAATGCGTGTTCTCGAGATCCTCTTTTTCTGTTCAAAAACCAAGAATTTATTGATTTATATATATTTTAATGATTTTAATATACGGAGTTTTTAAGCAAGAAATCAAAACTACCAAACATTTAACTGCAGATTTCCTCTAAAAGAGCTCATTTCAATATTCTCTCAATATAAAAAAATAAAAGAATAAATTACAATACGCTTACTATCTTTTAAATACTCAACTACATAGATTATCTTGATTTCAGAGGCAACAACCAGAACACAAAAAAATATCTTAAAGCATTAAAATTTCGGAAGTATTGCGCTGAAATTTTAATAAGATTCGAATTTAATTTGAATATTGTTCTGCTATGCATTTTTGTGAATCGGATTAACTCAAAAAATTAGATTACTTTGAGAAGTACAAGAATTTAAAAACTCAATATCTTCGAACCCTGAAGAAAATGTCTGTTTAACCTATCTAATTATCCATCCCTACGTTGACGGCCTTACGAACAACTTCGAAACCTAACCCTTCAGTATAAGTTCATCCATTTCCAGAGTGAAATTTTATGCTTTTTAAGATTTGTTTCTACTGATGAATTTTGTGTATTGCACTATGTGAAACATTAGAATGAGAAGGGAAGATAAAAAAAGATCTCATAGCTATAAATTCGTGAAGGTAAAGGTATTAATTAATTTTCATAAAAGTTCTTTTCGAAATCTTATTAATAGCTGCAAAATTTTTCTATTAACAGTAAAGCTTTTAATTACCATCTCAAATTAAATTAAAGTTAATTCGAAAGTAAAAAACTACAACACAATTTACGGAATGAAAAAAACATCTTACCTTGTTATTATTTAGTATTACGTGAATGCTAAAGCTCAATTTCTCCATTCCGAAATAAATGACGAAGCTAATACATGGCACCTACAGGGAAACACAATAGAAAGTCTTCACTGAATATCTAGCGTAACGAAAGACCAAATTAATCAAACAACGCAGACGGTAGAAGAAATTCTCATTTCGAGTATCTAATCCCCTTCATGCCCAGAGATTTACTTATGCCATTCACGGTTTTCTTCTTCTAAAATTTCGTAGTAGAAAATAGCCCGGAAGGCATCGACATTAAAAAGGTATGTCATTTGAATTCAAACTTTGAAGATTCAGATACTAACATGCTGAAAGATCATGGACGATTTCAAAAGCGTGGCAAGCAATTTAAAAGAAATTATTGAACAAAATTTAGGCAATATAATAATAAGAAAATGAAGGAACTTATCATCGAAAGTTCATTAGTTCGAAAGTTAGGCATTATGGCGATCATCGGTTTCTGTACGAGACGATTCCGGGTTCAAACTGATTTTTTCGGCGATAAATCTTCATATTTATTTGTCTTATTTAACCTGATAAGCAATAAATATGACTTGAGAATCAGACATCCTTCCGTTGGTGTGGTACAGCAATTTGGAGAGGATGCAAATATTGTCTTTGTCGTCCGACCACTGAGTGAAATGAAAATGCCAATTTCAAAACCCTCCTCCTGTGGTTTCGAAACGGCATGTGAAATCAAATTGAGAATACATAGTGAGAACTTTAAATGTTATTTAGAAATACTAAAATGCATTTTTACTTCATCATATGAATAGATGAAGAATTTAATGAAAAGACCGAGAAGAAAAATCAATCCCAATCCATCCAGTGGTGATGTCCTGAAATTTGTTAATAGGACATCATCGGGGAATTTGAAACAACCAGCTATGGTTTCAAATTTATCTGATTACTATCATTTTCTTTGGTGCTTTATTGTTTTTCGCTTCCTTATTGATCAAATGAATCTCAGTCGTGTGGAATCTTTGCTTCACCGAAAATATCTTTGTGTGCAGACTAACGTAAGATAAGGAGAGCAAGAATAAGGAACATGAATCATCAGTTCTATTGTTTAGCTATCTATCAATTGGTTATATATATATATATATATATATATATATATATATATATATATATATATATATATATATATAGTTAGATTTATATATAGAGAAATTATTTTATGCTTGATTTTATTCCCATAACTTTTTGCATTTTTGATATGTAGTGTTCATATTGAAATAGTTCATATTGACAGACGATCCGCTAACTAATTTAGTTCATAATTTGATACACGTTAATTTGAAATTTTAATAAGAACGTTATATACCAAATTCCATGATTATAGCGCATTGTATTTTTAAGTTATCCTGTTCTACGTGCTCTTGGTCAAAAGAAAGTTCAAATGAGACTAAGGTCAAATTTTTGATGATTAAAATAATTTCTCTTTGAATTTTCTTCATGTATGAAAAAGTAAAAATAGATTTATTATTATTATTATTTTATTTTTTATATTTTAAATAATCTTCTATCTATAAAAAGCAATATTGATAAAAGAAATTAAAATAATGTATTTCTTTTGTCCGTGTCAATAACCTAATTTTTTCATTTCAATAAAAAGCAGGTGATTAGTAAATTTGCGTTTCAATGACCCACAAACTAACATTCAATCGTCTTTCGAATATACGAGGATTCGAATCTTGATGCAGATATTTCACATCCAACTCCATAAGCCTAAAGCTATCTGGACGGTTGTTGTTGTCAGAATGAAATCGAAAGCTTTAAAACGGCACATCACTATCACAAATCAAAGTTTTGGAGCTATATTTAAAAGTGCGATTTTTTTCTTCAAATATTGATTTTCTTTGTAAATAAATTTAAATAATAAATTTAGGAAAATTTGCTGACATGCCTTTCTATTGATAAACTGGTTTAAGTACGCCGTTACCTTCTAGAAATCTCGGATTTGAGTAGTTAAATTAATTTTTCATTTTGAAAGTGCATATGGTTTGTTTTGGAAAGGTAATCGCAATTTTGAATCATGGTCAGATTATGAAGATGACATTTGAAATTGCACTCAAACTTCAACGATTTGACTTCCTAGGGCAAATTAAAATGCAGAAAAAAATTTCCCAAAAAGCAATGGGGGTGTCGCAGATTTTTCACTCTTAAATCCACCTTGCCATCACGGTTCTCGTTGTTTTCAAAATGTTGGTAACAATTGGAATGAGGGTTGTTTAGCTTATTATGCAGAAGATTCCAGCCAATTGGATTGGGTGGTGAAAATGCAAATTATCAAGTAACTTATAAAAGGACTAATCGAAGCGGTACTCTGTTTTCTCGCTAGTATTCTGCTGAGAATGTGATGTAATATTTTGTTCTGCTAAATGGAAAAACGTATGTAGTTTAAATTGCGGAAGATTCGACTTGCCAGCTTATAATTTAACGACTAATACGCTTATCAATTACTACTTATCCAGTTAAAAGGTAAGTTCTTAAAAAATATCTAATATAATTTTGAAATAAATTATATTCTTATTTACTATTACTTAAATAATGAATTTCGCTTAGTTACAAAAAAATCATGTCTTTTAGGGCATTTGTCTGATATTAGGTAGTAATATGAATATGCATCTACTGGTTTCGAGTCGAACGATCTACTCTATAAATCGTTTCAAATGATTCTTTTATCTCCTATGTCATAATTTACAGACAGTATACCAGACTATAAACTATATTGATACTTCATAGGGAAAATATTTAGTAATAGCAGACACACAATGTTTGTTCTTCGATATGTGACATTTGTTGAATTTCAAATTGTTGAATTCTTGAATAAATAAAATCTACTGCAAATTTGTTCTATTAGTCTTCGCTTCGAAATGATTAAAGCAAATTTTTCTTTTCAGGTCCAGCGTTTTCCAGAGAACAGTTTCCGCATTTATCTACACCTTTTCAGTGTTCATGCCGAGACGCATGGATTTCAAGCATATCTACTTTGAAAAATAAGGTAGAGGAACTTCAAGTTGGTGCCTTAAATTTCAATGGCGGATGCAGCTGGTCATTAACAAAGCAACCAATACATGGTGCCATGAGGCTTCTATTTATCAACGATATTGAAGTTTACAGTCGAAATCGCATCGCACGATAAGTAAAATCGCATGATTTTGGAATGTTAAGGACTCGTCTAGTTTTAATACTAAGAATATTTAGATTAAGCTGATAATGTAATGCATTTTTATAAATCGAATAGTTAATATATGAAAAATCATTACCAAATTATTAGCTAAAGGATTTTTTTGTTCGAAATTCCTTTAAAAGGGGTGGAAAAGTCAATATCCAGATAAGCATATTAGGCGGTTTTGTATAAATGATTCACTAGCAATTTAATGATAGATTTCCTAATAATCTTTGACGTTGTCCCCCCCATGTTATAAATTGTCCCCCATTGCCCCATCCTTCCTTTAATATTTGGTATTAACCCTTCCCACTCGCACTGCACTTCGATTATATTTTTTAATTTTTTCTCATTGATATTCACAGTAAATACATTCATTCTATAATTGAAGGATATCTCAAGTGATGCTAATTTAAATTGTTCCAGGAAGGGGATCGCATCTCATCATAAAAGAGGACAGTCAATAACAATTGAAAGAGAAAAGAACACCTATTAAATTTTTCTGTTTTGATTAGAGGAATAAAATATATTGAAAATCATCGACCATAAGGGCAAGACATTTCAGACCTTTTTCAAAACATAATTCAGAAAAATATATACTTCAAGACCAAAGGAATTGTAATTTCGGGTTTTAAAAATGGATTAAAAAATTAGGAAAATCAGTCTCGAATTGTATAATTCGTAAATTTCAGCAATATCGAATTGAATTGCATAATGATTTATTTCTAAGATAATATTTTAATGTTAGTTATTCTAGGCGGATGAATACAATTTAAAAAGGAATAATGCAAATTTCAATATTTTTGATATTTTTTGGGTCGCCAAGTTTTGTGGAATTAGATTTCATATTGTATTAAATGATTCCTTAGGAAAGTTGCGATATTTTTGCTAGAAATACATTGAATGCATAGTTTCAGGTATTTAGCGCATCTTATTCGGCACGAATGAATATTTTTTCAGTTTACTATTCTGAGTAAATGATTCAAAATTAGATTTTAAAGATTTTATGATCCCAAATTTTCGAAATTTAATGCTTTTATTAGGCATCAGTGTTTGGCGCTAATCACTCATTTGATAGTTGGCTCTCGAAGCTTCTTGATTATTTTGATCAATTAATTTCATATACGCAGAAATTAGCATTGAAAGTAGAGAAATATTACGTTTTGCTGTGTTATATAAACTTTGAAACCTCATAATTTACACTTAATATAAAATTTAAGAAAATATAAATACTAATGTACTTATCTACACCTGAATTGGGAAAAGTCGGTTTACCCATATACAAGGTCTATTTTTCTTAGGACAAGACTGGCAAGGTCAACTTGAACAGATTGTTATAAAAAGTTTTAGAAAATAAGAGCATTAAGTATCCGATTAGCACTTGATTTATCAAAAATAAATTGTTTCAATAGCCGGAAATATCGGTCATTATTCTTTTTAAGATGTGAAGAAAGACGAATTTTCTTTTTGGAAATTTTGGCAGTTGTCGAACTTAATAAATTGATTTTTGGTTATCGCTTGTGTAACCGTGAGTTTATAATCAAGGTGCTTTCTCTGGATCTTGTCTTAGGTGAGTTATTAAAGCAATTTTATGTAAATAACAAAGTATTTATACAAATTTATGAAACTTGGTGTTTTGGTGTACCTATTTTTTAGGGATCTTAAAAGACTAATGTTAATATTTCTGGAATGTACAAAAATCGCTCATAATAAATGAAAACTTTCCCAAATTTGCTTTTAGTAGTTTGGAGTTCATTTTTAAATAGTTGAACTTTCAATATCCGAGGATATCCTTTCAATAAATTTAAAGCCTTTTTATGAGCTTACTATTAATGTCTTAACAATTAAGTTTATTGAGGATTTGACATATTTTAAAATCAGCTTTTCTGATATTGCTCACCAGATGGCGTCAGTAGTAAAAAATATTTAATTAATCGAATAATTGACAAGTCATTTCTGTAAATATTAAAATAGTATAGTTTCCCCGTGAATGCACATTTACAATTTCATCATTAATTCGCCTGGAAATGAATGAAAAATTGGCAATTCCATTTTTACGATCTGAAAAGATGTTTTAGTTTAAAACACAATCAACAAATTTTATTAATCAGCTAGATAAAAAAAAAAACTATGAATGTGAACCTATTCTTTTCCTACAGTTAAAAATTCGTCGTGTTATTCATACCTTTACCTTTTTCATCTGACGGAATAGATTCAAATTTCGATCTGCCAATTGGTAAATTGTGCGACTGTAAATGAGTTTACATTTTCCAATATATTTTATGTCTAAAACATTTCCATCGTTAAATGGGGTGAATTCTTTTTCCAGTACCCTCAGATCTCTTGTGGATTATAAATATTTTTTTCAATAAAGCTAGAAATAAGTAGATACTACGAACACGTTAAAACACCTAGTAACAGCTGCTCCTACTGTGTTCGAACATGTATACCGCATGCTACAGGTCTATTTGAAACAAAGATGCAAGGATTCTTGTTAGGGTCAAATTCCAGACAGTTGCATGTCCCTTGACCAAGAAGCAAACAGAAGCGGCATTTAAGGTATTGACGGATGCCATGGGTGAGAAATGAAGGATAGACCACCGGGGAAGGAGGATAACGGCTAGTGTTCGATGCGCAGGATTATTTGGGTAAGCTGCGTCAGGGGGTTACAATCCCACAAATGGTAGGAAATACTTTTTTAATCCTATGTAATCCGTGCTATTTGCGTAAAATTCATGAAATTTTATTCATTTGAAATAGAGTAAGGAAGGTAGATCGCGAGTCATGTGACATGGATAGATCGCGGTAATGATAAAACTAGCCGTAATTATTGAGTGTTGAAGTAGTAACATGTCGATGAGTGTTTGGTGCTCTGAAAAATTGAGAAATTCTAATTGTCGTTTGAAAATCAAGGGAAACATTCCTTCGATTTTTAAATGCTAATTTGTACATTGTCTTCTGAAGAGTGTCGGAAATATTGTGGGCTGTTTCGAAGCGTGGGTAATGCATGTGGCGAGGGAACATTGTGGTTCGTGCCAGAGCGTGGTTAATGCCTGAGGCGAGGGAACGTTGTGGGTCGTGTCAGCGCGTGGTTAATATATGAGGCGAGGGAACATTGTGGGTCGTATCAGAATTTGGGTAATGCATGAGGCGAGGGAAATATTGTGGGCTGTTTCGAAGCATGGGTAATGCATGAGGAGAGGGAGCGTTGTGGGTCGTGTCGGAGTGTGCGGGTAATGAATGTGTCCAGGGAATACTGAGTCGTGTCGAAGTGTGCGGGTAATGCA
>JAPMOR010036092.1:4432-17445 GCA_026543865.1 Argiope aurantia
GAATATTATTTTATTATTTATTCGATTTTGAGGACTGCTTCTATTTTAACTACTCTGGTAAAAACATTTTATGATAGCACTTTCTTCAGCATTGCTTTCCTTAATGCGTACGTGATGAAATATGCAGAATTTCTGTGAAAAAGAACCAAATAATTATTCACAACTGTTCTTTGTTGTATTAGATATTCAAAATTCCTCGATAAACTAACTACTCAAAATTATCTTCTGAGATGTTCTTGAGATCCTGTACCATGGAATTTTGAATATTCTTTAAAATATTGAATTGTTGCGCTTTTTGTCTTGATTTTATTTTAGGAAATTCGAAAAGATCTGCTACTTTGGAAATTGGAATTTGAAATCAAGCATATCTCGAGCCTATCATTTAAGACCACAAAGTGAGAAATGCGTATTATAGTTTCAAAAAAAATCTATATTGGAGCCCTTTTGT
Source organism: Argiope aurantia (assembly GCA_026543865.1). Taxonomy (NCBI): domain Eukaryota; kingdom Metazoa; phylum Arthropoda; class Arachnida; order Araneae; family Araneidae; genus Argiope; species Argiope aurantia. The sequence continues at coordinate 4,881 of JAPMOR010036092.1, forward strand.
TTAGACTGGTCATTCCCAATGACCCTAAGCCACACAAATCGGTTAGTTTACCAATAATTTCAATCTCCTCATTGAAATTGTGGTTTAGTAAACAAGAATCCTGCCCTCCTCCTCCTCCTTCTCAATATGAACCTTCTCCATATAAGTTTCTTCATTTCGAGTCCTTTCTATATGGCGTGGAATGATGGAAAATGGAATGTCTTGATTATTCAACCTTTCTTTTCAAATAGTGTTATCAAATTTCTTCGTTACCTTTCGGTTTTTATTTGATGTGTTTTTCTTTTTAATCAAATTTATAATTTTACCAAAAAGGTCCATGATCAGGATCCAAAAAGAACCAAATATCACATTCTACTCGAGTTTTGAGGAATTTATTTCAGAAACCGATCATGTATGTTGCTTTTTGAAAAAGCTCAAAAACCTCTAATTTATTATATGAATAATATCTTAGAAGGATAAAAAAATGGTTATCATCATCCTCATTTTCATGTTCCGTCTTTTTTTTTAAAATTTAAGACCAGATGTTATGTGTTATTAGATTACTATGACTTATTCTAACAGTGAATTATTAATTAATCTCTCCGACTGATTCTCCTAAATAACTATGGAAATTGTCGAACCCTTTTTTTTTTTGTAAGAATCCATGTCAATTAGAAGAAGAAAACTTGTATGTAAAATGCCTAAAAGATCACAGATTCTCTTTAACAGTCTAATCTTACGCACTGCAATGCAGATGAATACCACGGTTTCGATAACGAAAGCCATAGTATCAAAGCAAACTCTAGAAAGTGATTGTCGAAGCATGACAAAACCTCGTTGAATAATTTATGATCATTAGAATGAAATGAATCTACCATCTTCAGTGAATCTCATAATTCATGTAATGAAATTTTCTGCCAAGTTTTCTGAATATATCGCTGTAAAATAATAGTACAAAACAAATCCAAATAGAAAAGAAAAATAGAAATATTAACAATTTTTAATGGGTTTTAAAAATTTTACAAATGTACATAATAACATTCTAATCGATAAAAACTTAAATGAAATGATTATTTTCATTACTTTTAAAGTTGTTGAATTGTCTTTCGACTTGTTTTATAAGTACATTATTTAACATAAAATGAGCTATTCCCTCCTTACCTGGAATGCTGAAACAAACAAAAGGACTGAAGACTTTTCGACATTAATAAGGAAACTGTGTTTTGATATCTGACGAATACCATCTACAGCCAGATTCCTTCTTACAGGTGCTAGAGATTTTCTGTGGAATGGAGTTAGTTTGACCAGACAATATTTCTTCGCCCCACAGGAATTCCTTTGATAAATCATTCCGCGCCAAATGTCTTTCATAACTTATGACACTGCATACATTGAATAAATTTAATTTCTTCTTATTTGCAGGAATATTATGCTACAATGTTGCAATCTTATTAAGTATAAATCAATGGCCTGTAAATGCATAATAAATTATTAGTGCATTGCAGAATTGATAAATAATGAATCCCAATAACATAATAACATTATATGTAAAAAATAGCGTAATTATATATTTAAAAATATATTGCACATTATTATATTATTTTTAAAATACTTTCAACAAAACTATTTCGATGAGAATTAATTTACAAAAAATGTCACATTTGCATTGGCATATAAATTAATTTTTAATGTTTGTTTCCAAATCCTTAGGAATTCATTATATCATCTAATTACTTATTTTATCACTATTTGCATAGAATAGCGATTGCAAGTTTCGTATCTTAATATTAAATTTGCGCATTCCTTTCTTAATCAGGAAATAAATACCTAAAACAAAATTTAATTATATTTTGATTAAAGTTTTAAAAAACAATTTGCAACTCACTGGGAAATATTATTTGATACATTAATAAAAATTGCATTATCTTAAAATTAAATTCATAATTTATGTAGAGTAATTTAGATAATGTTATTTTTTTGTTCCTTTGGAACATTTCTGAGATTAAATTTATATTATAAGGAATATACATTACAAGTAGAATTTAAAAATATTTCTTCAAAAACATGAAATTTCCAAAAAAGAAAAGTTTCAATATTAGACCATGTATACATTTGAATAATAGGAAAGCGAAATGAAAACGAAGCAACCGTATTCCTTTAAGATATGCACAAATAATTGCAAAAGCTTCGTTTTCTAAATAACTCCACTTAGATTTCAAAATATTATAATTTTTAATAATTCATTTGACCGAATAAAGGTAAATAATCATGAACATTTATGTCTCCTGCTGTTTGTGAAATATCAATTTGTAACAACTTTACTGCTTTTCATTTATTGCTAGGTTGAATCCTTTACGATCACATTTCCTTTAAATTTTTTACTTTATTTTCCTTTAATTTGCCTCTCAATGTTAAAGCAAAAATAACATGTGAACACTTAAGAACAATTAAGAACCGAAGGAACATTACCTCTTCTGATTCTCAATAACTTTAGAAGTAAAATATGCTAGTATGAAAGTGAGCAAGTAATGATAAGAAAAATTCGAGTGGTGACTGAATGGTGAGAAATCAGCAATCTCTATAATATATAGCAATGCTTTATTTCACAAGATATCACAAAAACACCAATGGAACGTGAAAAATATTGCTCTCAATAACTCACTAACACACTAACAGCAAACCATTATTAAATAAATGTCTATAAAAGAGAAAAAAAAGAGATCAACATTCCGAACAGAAAATTCACTTATGAACTTGCTTCAACTCTGTATCACGGGTTTTTATCGATTAATCGATTATTATAAAATCTATTAATCGATTATAAAATCGATTATTAAACGTGAGAAGACAAGGATTCGACTTCACTTCAGCATCCATTCAAATTATCCTTCAAACTATATTCCTTTCTATGAGAATAATTGCACAGGAAAGCCATATTATAATTTCTTACTATAAATAATAACAGTAAATAAAAGAAACTAGCGACTGAATATCAAGTCCCCTTTTTTCAAAAATAATAATGATTGCTGCTGCTATATTATGCTGCATTATTTACCGAGATTGTGAAGATCTCATAATATGTGTGTGACAGAAACGGCAAAAGTGTCTCATTGGTGTCATTTGGAAATTTTATGGCACTGATAATGTCTGTATTTACCATCTGTTTGAATATGTCTGTCTATACCGTCCATAGTCTTATTTTAAATTTGGTTTAATTTTAATAACTTGTTTTAGCTCAAGATTCTTTCAAAATCATACAATATTTTAATTATTATACAGTCTAATTTTATATATTTTTTAATTTATACGACGAACTGCCTGCTTTTGATAAAACAAATAATAACTCTCTTGCCATATACATACTTGATCGAGAAAGTGTCATCCAGACCAAAAATTCTTCGTGAAATTTAGTAGAAATATATTGAGCAACCAACGAATTGGGCTCTTAATTTAAAGTTGTCGCTTATATCTCTAATTTTATCAATATGATTTTATCTAATTCAAACAAAATGGGCATAAATAAAATAAGCCTGAAATTCAAGTAAGGTACATAGAATATTACCAATTACATTTCAAAATGCCGCAGGTCATATATTTGCCAATATAGGACATTTGTACTTTGAGTGATGATGATTAGAATTTATATTACTGTGGAATAATAAAAACTTAAGGAGATCGAAGATCTAACATTAGAACGAATCAAAAAGCAATAATTCGATTCTATTAGGCATTAAGATTAACTGATGTTTGATGTAAACTGATTAGATGTAAAGTTTGATTCTATCAAATCTATAATATATCCGAATCGACTTCTTTTTTCTATTGTATGGATGGAAATTTTAATTCAGATTTTAAATTTCCAATCTTGCTTAGTAGATATTATACATCTAAATTAATGAATAATATATTCAAAAGATGTCATTAAAAAGCATTACATTTATGTTTTCCTAAAATTCTAAAGTAAAAGATGAATAATTAACGTTCTTAGACGAAAACTTTACTATTTTAAAAAGAATTTTAAAAGAATCTTTAAAGTTTTTTGGTATAGAGTGAGTAGTGAGGCAAAAATGAAGATAATCGCAAGATTGTTGCCCCTGGATATATTATGTTTTTTTCATTTTACGAGTTAAAAATAGAACATTTTGTACTGATGCTGTGTAAAAAGCAAGCTGCAATATATAGTGATATTTGGATTAGTGGAAATCCAAAACTGGGATTAATACAGCCAAATTATCATGAAAAGTATTAAAATATACAAATAATATACAAAGCTACATTTAACGGTTTAAGCTGCTAAATTCACTATCCGAAACAAGCTTCTAAACCAGTATATAGAACAATAAATCCTCGAATAACGAGCCCGATGTTATATCACCAAGTTACTAATGCTTTCAGAAAATTAAGATGGTGAAATTCTTTACATTCACATTCATATGCACTAATTTCATTTTTTAATTAATAGTGACGTCTGACTGCCCAATGCTTGTTTTAACATTTTCATATATGATATTAAATTCATGTAACAATTAATTTAAATTTATGAACTGTTTTTATTTTAATCTGTTAACACGAGTTAATTAATAAAGTATGTATGTTAGTAAGAATTTTTGGATTTTCATTTATCTTGTGAAGTATGAACGTTTGAAACTTTTACGACTGTATATTTCCGATGATAATATCACTTACCATATTATGAGAATTGAAATGTTAGTTAATCGGTTCGTTCCAATTCTGTATTAAAGGCTCTATCATTAAATCTGGGGCAGAAAACGATGATAAGATTGGATACTATTAATAATATGGAATTATAAAATACCTAAAAGTTAAGACTTCAAATATGAAAATGATAGTAAATTACACATTCATAAATAATTATGAAAATTAAAACAAAATCGCAAAAGGGAGAGGTGTTGATACAATATTGTGTGGGATCATATTTAAAATATAACGAAACTCAAAATAAAGAAATCCAAAGTTTTCATTAAAGGTAAACAGTATGTTGTTACTACAAAAATAAGGTACTCCAGCCTTATCTAAGCATCTCGGTTAAATGAATGATGTATATAAGTATGATTGATATATAACCCTTTCGCGACGGGCGTGTCATACATGCATCCCCTGTGGACTTCTCCCACAACCGAGCGTACCAAACGTGCATATCTGGAAATCGAACTCATGGGACGGTGATGCATAAGTGCATTTTAGACTGGAATAACTTTTAATCGCCGCTAAATGACTCCCTGTGTCCATTACTTTTGAAATAAATATAGTTTTGGTATCTTGACCTTCAGTGTGCTCATAATGAACCTCATTTTTGTATTTTACTCATCAGCTGTTGCGGCGGTGGTGGATAAGAGTAACATAAATAAACATAGTTGGGTTGCAACGCCAAACCTTCGTCCCGTGGGATTTCTTTAGCATACGCTCCCTCCCGTGCTTGCGTCTAAGGCCTACCGTCCTGAAAGGCCTAATGACCATCACTGATCACGGTAAAACTTCTTTTCTAGAACTAACATTTCGTCACCGGAATGGAGATAACTCAACATCGCACCATTGCTGTATGCTCTAATAAAGAAAAACCGATATCCACATTGAAAACTTCTCATACGTCTCTCTGGTTTCTCCTCTGAAGGAGTACAGCACGTAATAAATAATATTGAAACCCCTATTTGTTTAAGCATTTCTTTCATTTTTTTTTCATCTTAGCCTAAGAAATTCAGACAAACTAATTATTTCCTACGTTAGTAAATTAAAAACCTTTGTTTCTTTGATTCTTCTTTCTCTTTCCAATCTCCATTAAGATATTTTGGTGGTTTTATATCTGGTTTCAATAAATAATGTTGAAATAACAAACATCGATAAAAATATATATTCACCTTCAGTATTGTGCGATAAAAAACTGCAACAAGACAATGCATTTCTATTTATGTTGTTTACTTGGAAAAAAAACAGAGATATTTCTTTTCTTCTCGATAAACTTTTGTTTATAGAAAAGGAGAACTATTTATTTCCCATAGCGCATGTTTTATTTATAGTTACGTCTCAAAACTCGCCAAAGCAAAATATATTCTTCTGCGTTTGATAAAATGATATGAAATCTGTATTTGTGTTTTATTTACTCCTGTTTTCTCCTACATATTATCTAATTTTAACAAATTAGAATATTAAATTCGTCATCCTACTGAGATAGAAACAAAATAATATTAGCATAAGAAAAATTTACATGATTCGTTTCCTATTTAGATTAATTTATTAAAATGTGTCTAGAGTCTGATGTCTTCTCGTACGTTCCGTATTGTATAATCTAAAGAAATATCCTTTCTGCCATTTTGTTATATTTTCAAATGGATGCGCCATTTTAATTAGGCTTTCTTTTAGTTATTAAATGAGAAATTTTCTGAAAAATTGTTAAATATGTAGATAATACGTATGAATGAAGTTTTTAATATATTCATTCATAGTGTTTTGTGGAGCAATTAACTATATCTTCATCTGTTAAAAGCGTCTTTTTAAACGCAAGTTCACATTACATTTTTAATTAATCGTTATCAGATTTTAAAGAAAATTAATTTTTTGAAGGGGGAACTCATAATAATAAATGAAAATATTTATTTTGGAGAATAAAAAAAAAGCATAGATAATATGTAACAAAAATTTTGTATGAAAATATAGAATAAAGAATCAATTACTTATTTTAATCGTGTGTTTGAATGTAATTTTATTTCACATTTTACTCAAAGAGAAGAAAATTAAATCCCAATTGAATAAAAGAAAAAATTGCATATTTGACAAAAAGACTTCGTCGTTTATTTATATTTATTAGACTCTTATATTTCCTTATTTATGATCTGTTAAATACCTTATAACGATTTTAATCTTATTTAATTGAAATTTCTTAATAAACTTTTGAATCGTTGGTTTTGAAATATCAATTGTTTACTCAAAATTTTACGTTATGCATTTCTAACAATTTTACTGATTTTAATAATTTAACTGTTTTAATTAATAAATACTTTAACTGTGATAATTAATTAATAATTGATTAATAAATAATTGACAAATCTGTAAAATTATTTTGTACGAAAATGGTGCATTCTTTTTCAGTTTTTCCAATTCCTTCATTTCTCATTTTTTGCTTGTATTTATTTTTCCATGCTATTGTCTCTTTTTTCAACACGTGATACTATTGCTCAAGATGAATGAAGAAAGGGGATATGTATCATGTCCGTCGGTCCAGATGGTTTTCAGTTTTTCAGTCCCTTTCTGTGAATGGCTAATGGAGTTTCAGCTTTCCTTGCATTTATTCTACTTTTTTGAGAAAAATATTTCTTTTCTTTCAATAGTTATGACGTAATATAGATGCCTTTTGCAAAAGAAAGGAAAAAGTGCTTTTAAATTTTTTTCACGTCATTGTTTCCAAAATCGCATTCAAATAAGAGTTTTACATCTTCTCTGACAAATGTCAATAACAGAGAAAAAATTAAAGAGGTTAAAATAAAAATAATACTACTATTTTATTTTTCATTTATGAATACAAATCAATATTTATTTTCAGATAGTTATTCATTCCTCGTTTTCTTACTAAAGATGTTTACCCAAGACTTTAACTATGATTGCACAGTTTTCTAATCCATTAGAACCACTAGATTATCACTAAAGCATTCCAATTTCTTTTGTTTTTGTTTTTGTTTCCAAGGCATTTATGCAAATGGATTTTGGTTATGACATTTGCGTTTGATTTTTGTTAGATTCTAAGCTTCCATAAACAAAAAAGTATGGGAATGAATGTATGGACATTCATTTTAAGTTCATAGTATGTGAGTGTTTTTTTATATAAATTAGATTGCACACTCATAGAAATTAAAAAAATAAAAACATAGTATCTTAACTTTTTTCATATTAATCATTTGAAAATACTCTTATCAAACAGTAACTAACATTAGTTATTTGTAGTATCTCTTTAAAAAAATTTCTAAAAATTTCTAAAATTGCCGGATGGCATTAGACTGCATTCCATGTAAGTATTTCGATGATATTATTAAGTAAATCCACAGCGGAATTAACAGGCTTACGTATTAATCACATTATGTTCATATACAGGCATCTAGTAATATGGTGAAAAATTTTCCGACTGATGGAACTATGGTGCGGTAAATTCATATTTTAACTTAACATTCAGGATTTAGTTATAACCGACTATCATTATTTCGCAAATCAATTTTAACTTTAAAGAATTAAGTAGGTGATGAACTCGCCTCAAAGTTTATTTAATTTCTTACCTCTATTATTTATCTTCATAATATTTAATACTTTTGTATTCTTCCTATTTCCCAATCAATTATAATTAACACATCGTTTTCGTTTAAAGCATAAATAAAGGCATTTATATTTTTTTCTGCGTTAAATTTCTCTTGAAATAAGTTTTTTTAACTATTTCTTCTTGTATCAACCCTAGTTTCTGACGCAAAATGCCGTATATTGGAATTAAAATCGATTGTGCGATTAACTATACCAAACTATATCCTGAGCATTTTCTACTTGAACGCTCAACATTGAAACATAAAATTGATATACATTTTCGTCTGCTTTACTTGGTTGTTTTCAATAAAAATGAACATACTGAAAAAAAAATTAAGACTCAATAGAGAAACTGATACTTGACTTAAACATTCAACTCTCACTTTTAGAATTGTAAATGTAAAGAAAAGCTTATTTCTCAGAACTGTTCATTCAAATAAATTTTTTTTTTGTTTTTATTTTTATACTTCATAAAATAAATATGTTATGGTAAGAGATAATTTGAAGTTTAATAACTAAAATATGTTTTGTTTTATTAATGGATGTTTTAAAGTTAAAAAGTAGTTGCCACTATCTTATTAATTACAGGAAATAAATTCATGAAATTCGGAAAAATTTCCTGAAACCCAATCACTATTTTATTTAAAATTTAAAAATATTCCAAATACTTATGGAAAGTGTTTTATTTATTTTTTTAAGTCTTCTATTCTTTCCTACAATGTTCTACAATGTAATTAATAAAAGAATTTTTATTCAATATGATAAAAATTAAATTACAAAAATCGAATTACAATATTTTATTTTAATAACTTGTAATACGTATCCGATATTTCATAGGAAACTTTGATTCAGATCACACAAAGTTAATAACTGATTTTTCAATTAAAGGAAATAAAAATAAGGAAACGAATGATAAATTCCTCCATTAGAAATTTTTGTGTGTATTTTACAGCTGAATATCTGAAAAAAAAATATCTGGTATATATAACAAGTGATACTAAACACAACACATAATAAGCGTTAAAATTATAAATTAACAATATACTGCAATATTAAATAAGATTTGAATGAAATATATATAAAAGAATTAAGATTTAAGTAATTAATATACATGTAGGAGAAATTGTGCATTCAGCATAAGCTTAGGTCAACATCAGGTGCTAAATAGTTGAAGTCTTAAATAATGCTCTCTAACGTTTGGTGGATACCCGTTTTTGGGGATAATCCAGATTTGACTTTTGAGTACAGTTATAAAATTATTTTTTCTACAGGGAAATTAAAATTTTTCAAGGATTATATGTCTATGCATATAATCTTGAGTGCGATAATCAAAGCTAATAATAAAAAAAGAAAGATTTGACATTTAACATAATTTTAATTAAAAGTTACGAACACAATATTTAAAACCAGCACAACATTTGGATAAATGGGAAAAAAATAATTAATGTTCAATTGCCTTTTAAACAAATTAAAAAAAAAATCAGTCATCACTTTGCTAACATAAACAGCTTGAATATCTGCCAACTTTCCTCTCTCAGGTTGCCGATCTAGTAAAAAGATATAAATATCATGACGTCACTCTGAGTATTGCCATTGTGCGGAACTTATTCCTATCCCACATGCATACGAAGAGAATATTGCTGTGAGTAATGATTCAAATTGTACATCATAATTTGATAAATGAACCTACATATTGTGACCAGTACGAGTGTAACCTGCAAAGATTATCATGTGTTACAGGGGTTAAGTTATCGTCTTTTATACTACAGATCATCAATATGATAATTAATACCGCAATTAGAGTTATATAGACATTTAATGGAGAACGGCAGTAATAGTAGCAGTAATATAGTAATATACTATTACTATTGTGAATTATTTAATAGTAATTGTAATATACAAGCAGTATCTCTATCAATATTCATTATATATAATTACAAAATATATAAACTATTAGTTTTTAATTGAACAGTAAAACAAATTATCTAAATTACTCTATGTTTCTTTATTTTAATATTTTCTTTTATTGATAATGCTGAAAATATCCGATAAGGGGGAAATCATTAAATATAAAAGTAACACTATTAAATGCAATTCAAATAATTTTTCACCTGTATAAAAGTTCGTGGAATTAGGAATTATTTATTGAGAAGTTTGTGAAATGAATTAGAGAATATTAGTAATTAAAGACAGCATGTATTATATGCATTATTGTATTATGTACATCAGGAAAAGAAATATATTGAAACATGCATGTGAAAATTATTTGTAAAGTAATATGGTGAATAAATTTGAAGTCATTTTAATAGAGTATTTTTATAAATATATTCTAGTCCAAAATATATTATAATGAGTATTTAGATAACTAATAGAATATTATTTTAATTTGTACCAGGTAAATTCAGAAATATTGAGGAAATAAATTTTAAATAGAAAGAGGCATTGTTAGATGCGATTAACAAGAAATATGCATAAATTAATCCGAATTAGAAAATAAAAATTAGAAAATTTTTAACATTTGAAAAAAATCGTCTGGTTGTCTGGGAATTAATTTCATTATTCGACGACTAATAAAAAAATAGACAGAATTATTTATATAAAAACCATTCGGATGATAGAACTTTTAAACGGTTTATTTTATTTAATCTGCTAAGAATAAATCATTCAATAAAAATTACAGACATTTAACGCTTAAAAACATTTAAATTTTTAATAAATAAAAGAAGCGATGTCATGCATCTCGTATTATCATTAAATTGCTGAAGCTCAAATAATTAATTTAAAAGTTAGTTTCGATTCATTAAATATTCTAAATTAAAATGACGTTTATGAAAAATGTTATTGTAAATAAATAATGCAATTAATTTCTAAACATAATTCATATTTTTAATGAATGTTTTTCTTATTATTTTTATTTGATAATTCATTCGGTGGTAATTCTGTCCAACGAAATATAGTGATTTTAATCGGTGTTATTAAATAATTATTTAAAAAATTAATGAATCAATTAGATTAGCAACGATCTTTAATTATTAAACTTCTCAATAACAGATCATTATTTATTAAAATATTATTATTAAATGATGAAATATTCATTAAAACTCAATTCCTCGAAAAACTTAAAACTCATTTTAAATGCTAAATATTTAGTATTTTCTCCAATTGGAGGAAATTAATTCAAAATTCGTTACAAAATTTAAATGGGAAATCAGTTGACTTTAAGAATTATGGGTGAATTATAATTTAACTGGATATCATGAAACTAGATTATTTTTATTCTTGTTAAATTTAACTAGTTTTTATTGCAACACGTTATTTATAAACTTTTTATAAATAATATATATATATATATAAAAAAATAAATATATATATATATATATATATATTATTATACACTAGTGTTATTGTAGATAATTAATATATCATTCAACTAATATAAATTTAGAATATTTTTTTTTGCACTTTATGGAATATAAATTATTAGGAAGAAGTGAATAATTACCCATTAATATATAAATATATTGTCAGTTCTCCATTTACACTAGCCATTAACTTTTCTTTTCTTGATTTGTTACTTTGATATTTTCTCCACCGTTTTTGGTAGACTTAATTACTGCTGTAGTGTTAATTTTTGTTACTGGTATAATAAGAAAAGATGTTAGCGTTATTGAAATAATTTGAAACTAATCTAAGTGTTTGAATTAATATTATACGTATTATTTGGTTGCAAACTTCATGATCAGTTTCATGTATCACTTGTTTACATGTATTGTTGTGTGTAAGCCTAACAGATCAAAAGCTATTCTGATAGCCCCTCTTCTATCGCTTCATTTCTCTTAAAGAGGGTTATCAGACTGCGGCCAGCTGCAATCTTTCAACCTTATATATCGAGTAACATTTAATAACAATTTACATGTCTGATATGCAAATGCTTGTTTACGAATGCAGTTCTTATTCGGAATATTATATTCTCGCGTGAGAATTATTAGGGATGTATTATAAAATATTTTTTTGCAATCAATATACATATATGTGTAATGTTTTCTGCATTACAAAAACTCGACAATGTAAAAAAAAGAGATAATTTTAAAACATTGTTTCGTAAAATTAAATGCTACCTGACATCTGCATGAAATGCCGATAATAATTTCCCTTAAACAAATATAATTAATATTTGGTGCTAAAATAATCCTTTAAAAAAGCTTGTTTAAATTTAAAATATATATGACGTGAATGTTTGTATGCACACACACACACACACACACACACACACACACACACACACACA
>JAPMOR010036098.1:0-66153 GCA_026543865.1 Argiope aurantia
TTCAGGACAAACATTTCCCCATTTCTATGGATACACGAAATATTTTCTTAAGAATAAAGTTCGATCAAGTATTTTACACTAAAATGGCATCTCTCAAACTATCCATAAACTACCCCACACACTTTGCATGGACATTTCTCCTATGCAATTCAGACCCCTACGTCAAAATCCGAAACGCTTCCAAAGCCTCAATTTCTATGAAGCAAAATGGCCCACGAAACCTACTCACACACCACCTCTTCGAAAAACGCCACTGAGTATACATACAAAAATAAAAGGAAGGAAAGGAAAAAAAATCGGGATTTGCACAACACAGCTCTCTTTTTTCCCTTGTCTCTTTTCTTCACCGTTCTTTGTTTTGCTGTGCTGTTTTTTTTTCTTTGGCTCTAGGATTGTGTGTGCGAGAGAGTCGGTGTCATCTTTTCCCATTAGCGGCCCTAGTTGGCCGCAGGTGTCTGTAGCCGCCCCGGTGCCGTGCCAGGGCTTCTCCGGCTTAACCTCGGCAGCCCCGGCACTTCTCTCCTTTGACCCTGGAGACCGGGTGTTGACCCATGAATCCCTTGTCACCTCATTACAACAGGAGAGATGCGCCAACCTCCTGCTCGATCCTGCTTCTGACAATTCATTGTGATCTCTTAATGAGGGATTCATTCAGTAAACAAGGAATCAGAAGATATTACCTCTCAAGTTGGATGATTTGGTTGGTTGATTTGGTTGAATGGCGTAACATTCAGTATTTGACTTTGCTGTGCCTAATGTTAATATCAAGATCAATTAATCGGTATTGGTTGTTATAATGATGGAATCTGTACAATCTCCATGACATTTATATGACAAGCAGTACAACTAAAATGTTGATAATGGAAGAATCTTTCTGTATATGCCAATCAAACTGGGACAAGCTCTGCATTAGAAAACTTAGATATTAGCGAAAAAACTTGCATAGAATGTTTAGATATTATTAGTGAAAAAACCTCTTTAGAAAGCCATATTGATATGTAATATTTCATTAAAATGATACGATTAGATATTAGATTTGGACGTATCATCTAATGGACAATTGATCTATAACTTAGAAGGGCAAGAGATCCAATGCCACTTACACACTTACTCAGCAATTTTATTTTAATTGTAAACCGAAACTTTTGTTTAATTATGAAGAGGTACCAATTTCTAAATTGTAATTCTCTAATAAGAGAATAAATGCCCTTCAATTATTTTTTGTGTAGATATTTTCTTACAGTCATATATGCAAAAATCCTAGAAACAGTTGCGATAAGCAACGAAAAAGCTGGAAATGTCAAATTTGTTAAGACGGTAATGAGTATACTTAATACCCAAGTGACTGCAAACGAATAGCGCTGCAGGAATTCTCAGGATTTCTTTTCTGTAACCGGAACCTCATTCGATGACAGCTGATTTTTTGAAATAAAATAAACTAAAAAAAATCCTATTCTTGGCTTTAAAATTAGGGACCAAATGGGGATCTATACCTATTGGCACTCAAGTGAGGAGTGTGTGTGTGTAGGGGAGAGCGTGTATACCTATTTGCCATTTTAGAAAACTATATGTTCATATTTTTTAACCTGAACCTTGTCTCTACGCTGTATAATGAGATCCTGTGATTTTTCTTTCTCCAAAGTGCTTCGTGAATTTTAAAATAAAATGTAGGACACAAAATTACTATTTTTTTAAAAATTCTGACTGCTTATTTAAGGAACTAAAAATCCACATTTATTTTCAGGGGCAATTAAACGAGAAAGTTTTCGCACATTAGATGCTAAATATTTTTTTTTTAAATTCTCAACTTTGTTTCAATTTTTGTTACCTTATACAACTGATTTTTCAGACTGTGCGTAAGAATATTTGATTGAAAAAGACTTTTTCACTTCAAGTTTTTAAAGCTTTAGAAGTCGACTAACTGAGAAGTTGTTTTAATGTTAAATATCAAATAAGTAAATATATTCGGAGATCATCTATATATTTAAAAAAAATAATGGTAAAACCGAAGTACAAGTCTCGGAACCTCAAACATTGTTCAATATCGTCTATATTTTATTTTATTGCTAAGCTAATAACCTCTACATATGTCATAAATAATCATCTAACCCTCCCCCCAACATTATATATATTCAAGATTATCTCCAACCATTATTTCATTGTACGTTCTTTTTACATAATTCTCCATCCACAACCATTTCACAAATCTTATTTCATATGAAAGTCATAGATATATCATTAATAGTCTTCTGATAGTATCATTAATAGGTTCATAGATATATCATTAATAGTCTTCTGATAGTATCATTAATAGGTTCATAGATATATCATTAATAGTCTTCTGCAGCCCATTGCCCAATTTTTTTTTCGGCGATATGGTAAAATGAATTTTGACAGAGCTTCTAATCTCCCATCTAGACTGTTTTTGCCCATTAATCCCGCCTTTTTGCAAACATAACTAATCAATCAGAATGCTCTATATTTTTTTGTGCAAATATAATTTAAAAAATTCTTTTCCCATTGCCAAAATTGATATAGTTGATAAAGATGCTTGATATGACTAAATTAATGATAGCATTATTGCGAACGAATATCTGGTCACTGAAGGCGGCTAGTTAAAGTATGATTACAATAGAGGATCAATATTAAATGTGTCATTTATATGATCAGAATGCAAACTATGGTTTATTTGTCTCTTTCTAGCCCCACGTTTTTGGCTGATTGACTGCTCCGTTTCGAGCACCGATCCTCTGATTTAGGGTCAAGGGGGAGATAGATTGAAGAGAGTTTTGTGAAGAGTGGGGAGAACTTTTGAGGGATTTGGGGATTCCCAGCTGGACTTTACGTTGCTAAGCAACCGAAACTCAGTCTACAAACTCGAATAATACCATGGCTCTCAAACGCGGGGTGGGGAGGAGAAGCGTTTCTTCCAGATTATACTCTAAACAGGGATATTTTAACAGAACCTCTCGATAATCTTTAAAAGTCAATGGAATCGTTAGAATACTTCCACAGAAAAATTAGTTTCCACTTTTGAAAGGGAATACATAATACATGTGTTAATCGTTTGACTCTCTACAAAGAACAGAAGGAATCTGGAACTATTAATGATTTGAGAATTTGATAGTACTCAATATAGAATCTGATTAGTTGTACTTTGAAGCTTAAAAGTGTACACCAGTATACATCGGATTTTTTCAAAATTTTAATTTGTTAAAACAATAAAAATTATGGTATATTTCTTCAAAATTTCTGATTATATGACCATGTCAACTCCTGATCACATAAATTATGAATATATCAATCCCTAGACAGATTTGGTTCCAAATGTGATGCATATTTACACCTTACATATTAAATCTGTATACTAAATCTTATTCATCTAGGTTTCTTTGATTTGTATTTAAAGTTTTAACTTCTATATGGACAGACAGTTGCTAGCTGTCTGTCTATATAGAAGTTTCAAAGTTTGACAGAAATACATAGAGATCATATATCAATATTTCATGCGTTTAGTTAAAATCGGTTTTTTTTTTTTTTTTTTTTTTTTTTTTTTTCATTTTTCAAGTCCAAAGACAGGTGTACCTTTAAAAATATATTTTTGGACTCTGGTAAATCTGAAATGAAAAGAATCGCCAAAATCTCGAATATGAATTTTTGACGATTACATTATTTTACTGATGTATATTTCAGATACAAGAAAATTATGAAGTAAAAAATCACAGTTTCATTTTCTGGATTGAGAAAGGCGTGATTTCTTTCTTTCCTTTTTTTTTTTCTTTTTTCTGTGGGGTGGGAGCAGAGAGATAATAGCAGGTGTGGATTTTTAAAGATCAAGCATCCCCTAAAGGCAAGAAGAGACGTAAGACAATTCCTCTACCTCATGAAGAAGGCATTTCCGATCTTGTGATATGGAATACATTTTGTATATATACCTCTCACCCTTATTGCTCAGATGCTAAATCACTTTATCTCTTTATCTGCTTTTTGAATTATGTTTTAATTAATTAATTTTGAATTGTGTAATTTAATTATTGAATTATGCAGTTTATTAATTTTGAATTATGTAATGGAATTTGTTGATGTTTATGAATTTTATTTCTTTAGTTCTTCAAATTTAGATTACGATTTTATATAGTAATAATCTATTTTATTATAAGATTTAATATAGTAATAATATATTTCATTCGTAATATAGATTACGAATAACTATTCTATTGTCATTTTAGACTTTTTTCTTGTTTGTAAAGAAGGAATTTTGAAACTAATTTATCACTAATTTTCTTATGTTCTGAAATTTTTTGCATTCGGACGTTCACGATATGAATATCCTACTGTAATATTTCCAGGACGAAGCAATCAATTAGCTAGTTAAAATTAATTCATTTTTTATTTCTTATCAAAGGTACGGTAGAAAGTTCGAGAAAAAATAATTACAAGATTCTATGATAGTTATAATATCAAGTTATGAAATGCATTAAAGATTGAAAAGCGAAGAGTAATAAGACTACCATTGTTTCCAAAATTACACGTTTATTAGTGTTGTAATGAATACAAAATAATTTAATTATCAGAGATGAAAATATAAGAATCTTTAAAAAAAGGGAGAAATAAGACAATGTAAGAAATATACTATAAGCCACATTGATTAGAAAATAATTTTTTTAAAAATTAAAAATTAAAATTTATTATTTGTGTGGCGTAAATTCCGATTTATTTAGAAAAGTTTTATTCTTCGCTAAAACTTTTACAAGTTTAGATTTAATCTTCAGATTTTTGAATTTAAAAAATTATTCATAATTTTATTAAACTAATTTAGGCATGTTTTAAAAAAAATATTTAGATAAATTGACTTTGAAAATTTTATTTTTATAAATTTTTTGTTTAAAATACACTATTCATTGAAATTTGCTGTAATTTCATTGTAACAAGATAAAAATTCGGATGATTTTAAACGAACATTTTGGCCCACAGTTAAAGGATCGATTGGCGGTAAGATTATTCTGCCAATTTATAAAACAATACGAGCTCAACAGGAGTTCTTGTGTAGTTTAGAGTAGGGGTTTTCAAACTTTTAGACATTACGATCCACGTTTTAGAACGCCAATCCACTTCATTCTCAGTTCAATGATTATTTTCATAGATAAATACTTCTGACATTTTTTTCTTCTTTTTTTCATTTTCACAGACATTTTTATTTTCTAGTATACATAGTAAAGACAAAGTATAATAATCGTCAAAAATTTCGAACTCGAGATTTTGACGATTCTTTACGTCAAATCTCGAGAACGTTTGATTCAAAAACACATTTTTGGAAAAGGGCCGTTTGTCTGTCTTGACAAAGATAACTCAAAACCTCTTTAAGCTATAAAAAAATGGCATACGATTTTTACACCAAATTTGCAGATTTCTATCAAATTTTGCGTAAAATCTGTACTGAGGAAGTCCATCTGTCCGGCTGTTCGAATATAAGTTTCTATACACAGATTTAATACTTATAATGTAGACACCTGTCACATTTTGTGCCAAATTCAACTAAAAGTTGACTGTCTGTCGGTATGTACTTTCTGAAACTTGTAAACATGATAATTCAAAAACGCAGTGACTTAAATATATCACATTTATTTGAAAATTTGTGACTACACGAACAGTTTTATGACAGATTTTTTGTTTCCGTTGGTTAAGAAAAACATGTCTAAAAGAAATTTGGTTTTTGGGCAGCATTAACGCTTGCCGGGGATTAATCGCTAAGTAACACATGATAGATTCAGCTATACGGCTAAATTGCTAAGTAACACTCGATAGATTCAGCTATAAGGCTAAATTGCTAAGTAACACACGATAGATTCAGCTATAAGGCTAAATTGACACTAAAGGTTGATATCTCGTAATTATTATATGCTAGTGCCCAATAAGGCGTTCTCTGACATGACAATTTTATTAGGAAATACGCGAGAAAGTTTTGGAAGACCATTTCTGATGGTTTCCGAAAGAATTTTTGAGGGGGAGAGGAACATCTATTATTGAATACAATTTTGCAAAAAGTATCTCAAATGTATGGCTTGATAAACCGCACCATATATTTAGCGATTTAGGGAAAGATCAATGTAACTTCTAGATTTTCTCATCATCCACCAAACTCGTGATCCTATTTAGGGAAATGACCAGTAGTCAAGAGTTCATTATGTCCAAGATCCATTATAGCTGAATACAATTTTGCTGCAAATGGCACCACAAAAAAAAAGTACATCGTCTGCAAAAAACACAAGAGTAATGAAAACCTAGAGAAACGAATGCGAGGTATTGTTGAGAGCAAAAATTGGCAATTCCGGTGTCCGAAAACGGTTTCGGTTGAGAACACTGCAAATATTGACTTCAGCTGCTGTTTTACCTTTCACTGGGGGAGATATGAGATCTCGTGCATATGGACCTGGGGAGGGTGGGACAACTATTATTTTCATTCCCGAGGATGAGTTTCAGCCTTAACTGCTATAGAATACTTTTAAAACACATGTTCTTGAATTATTTTACAGGCTTTTCGAACTTTTCTCTGTTTTTTTTTTAAATCTAATTTCTAAGTCATTATTGATTGAAAAAAAACTGAAGGTTTTATGAAGCATCAACAGGAATTTAGGTGGAATAGTAAGATTATGAATTTATTCATTGTTTAGTTTACAGTTACAAGGTAATCCCTCCCATCCAATATTATTTGATTTATTTACCGTTTTTTTTCCTTTATCCAAAATTATTTCGATTTTTAAAATATCAAAAAATATTATTTGCTTCTTTCTAGATATATGGGAACAATGGAATTGAAATTGATTTCTATAAATTACTTCTATTTATTGGTGATAAATTTATTTTGTTTCATTTTGCTTGTCTCCCCGTTTAAAAAGTTGTATCTCATCTTAATCGCAAACACATACTGAATACAAGAACTTTTAAAAGAAAGAATTAGTTTATAGATTTTGTACATAAAACTGTGAGATTCAGTTTGTAAAAAATGTTTGTTTAGTTTGTGTTAAGTTTGTCAAAATTTTTAAGAAAACTGATGGATTTGCAAAGACAATTAGTGAAAGTGATTATGCTCAACTTTGAACAAAATCAATTTTTTCAAATTTCAAAAATAAAGCTTTGATCATATTCTGATGAAAGCGACAAATATCTTTGTATATATGATAACTATTGACTTTATTCATAACATACTATTCATTTATTCAAGAAAAAAGGGGAATTATTTTTAAAAAGTCTGGGAAGCAAAACAAGCAAATGTTTTGCTATTTTGGTCTTCATATTTCTTTTAAATCTTCCAAGCAGATACGCATGAAAATATTCGTGTAAATTATATTGCAATAAAATTTCAAACCAATATCAATGTTAATAAATATTTGTTTTCGGTATTTGGCAATCTTTAAAAATAATATATTATTAATCAATAAAATTTTTAATCAAATAAGAAATTATGATAATGAATAAATTTTAATAATAAAGTAAATATATTGATAAATTTTGATAAAACATTGGCATCATTAGGTGAGAAGTTTTAATAAACAATGATAGAGCATTTAAAATTATTTATTGAAGATGATTGGGGAAATCAATATATAGAGTCGCATTAAATTAACGATAATAATTAAGAAATAAAAGGTTTTTTTAAATTTGACTTCAAATCAAGCAATATAAATTCAAATTGTTTATCACTAATTGAATTGCAAATAGAAGGGATGAAAGAAAAGTTTGAAAATATTCGAACATACATGTTCCATGCATTTATTATCTGTAATTTTTTCATGCTTTTTTTTTCTTTCTTTTTTAAATTGGTATTCTTCTATAAACGTGCGAAACTCTCAGATTGAGAATCATTTCCCGAAATAATGTATTTCGATACTATGTTAATTTTAATATTTCGCAGTATTTTGAAATGAAACAAATAACATTTCATATGCTAAAAAGGAAATGAAGCGGATTTTTTTTCAATAAAAGCGGTACATTAAAATGTCATTTCTTTCTTTCTTTTTAATTCTCAAACAATGACGACGAAAATACGAAAAGATTATAATACTTCTTAAAAAGTAGTTCCATAATTTGGCAGCAATATGGCCAATTATTTTAAACACAACAAGAACGAATAAGCATAAATCTTGAACTCATAAACTAACTACGTTTCACAACATGCCTCCGGGTTTGCACTACCATTCCAAATCAAGATAAAAAAAGCAATTTTTTTTTCTTTCTTTTTTCCATCCAATCTGCATTATTTCAAGAAATAAAAACGAGCCCTGCTGTAAGCTTGCGTGCTCGCACTCACTAGCACTGGTGAAAAATAAAGAAAAGACAGAATAAAGAAAGGAAAGTAGACAAGAGAACCGGGAAAGCCGAAACAAGGTACTTTAGCGAGGAGCCGCACACTTGCTGACGTCAGGAATCTGGAACTGAAGTTGAATTTCCCACGTATCCTGGAAAACGAGCATGTGGTGTCTGTAGTGAAATAAGTCAACGATCAAATTCCTCACCATCCGCTTGCATAACAGTTAAAATTACAGTTTGGATATTAATTAAAAGGTATTTTTAATGTTGAAAAGCATTTCTCCAAAGAATTATTTTGGCCTAAAAATAAAAATTTTAAAAAAATAAGAAAAAGTCTTTTTAAACCTGGTTTGATTAACACACTAACCATCAGGAGCCTTGTACATGAAAGTTGCAAGCTTCGTTGTAAACTTAGGAAAATTAGTTCCTGTTTCATTTTAACAGCATGCCATTAGAAATCTATGGAAGTTCGATCTTTGATGATTGTTTTGGCGATTAATCGCTAGGATGCGGTAATGTATAAGTACTAGAAAATCGATTATGTACTTTGGACCTTTTTTTACTACCAACTGAAACCAAATAGAAGTGCAATCGTTGTCACAAGATTACCCACGGAATTTCATTCATTTAAATTTGAGCATTTGTGAATTATCAAGTTTACATATGTGCAAAAGTACAGATCAACGTATGTTCAACTCTAATCAGATTTGCGCTTTATGTGCTAAATCTGTATGCCAAATTTTACATAACTAGCACTTTTTTGTTTGATATTTGGAGTGTCACCTTGTATTCGAGCAATCGGACAGACAGATTCCTGTAGAATACATTTTGTTCAAAATTTGATAAAAATCTATACATTTAATGAAAGGACCTTATGCAGAATTTCTTACATTTAGTTAAAAACTTTTTTTATATTTTAGTGTTTATAGACAGACTTAATTTCTAAAATATATTTTTTCTGATTCACGGAGGTCTCAAAAAATCAAATTCTTGAGCTCAATTTTTTTTTTTTTTTTTGATAATTACAATACTTTTTTTAAATGCTTTTTTACCCGTGAAAGGAACAATTTGGTGGTTAAAAAAATTGTAAAGTATGAAAATTGTTACAAATATTATAAGAAAAGTGGAATTTTAATCATTTTCTTTAGTTTTTAATTTTGCTTCACTAGGACTTTTAAATGGCTTATTTTCTTTAACGTAATGATTTTGGTATCCTTTTTTTAGTTTTTATTTCTAAATTTATGAAATCCTGTTTTAAAATTATGACAATTTGTACATTTTAATATTTAAATGAAAGCGCGTTTTTTTTTAAACTATTCATTTTTATAATTTTAGTGATTTTATTTTTTTATAATATTTTAAAATTCATTATTGTAATTATGATGGAATCTTGTGATATATTTTCTCCAATTCATCACCCAATAGTCCCTTTCATATGAAATCAAAATATTAAATAGAAGCTAATATGTTAAATGATAATTAAGTTCTAAAACCATTAAAATATTTTATTTCCATTGAGCATTCATCTGTATAATCCAGAGCTCTGACACCTCAAGAAGTAAATCCGATGCAACATTTCAAATTTGCAAACATTAAAATAGTCAAATAAATAAAAATAAAAAAAGTGTAAAGTAAAGAATTTAGATTGAGTTTTCTTATCTCCATCGTGTTGCGATTACAAATTGACGAGGAAAAAAAATGTGATAAAATGTCGCGACATTCCAGTTTAAAAATAAAAAAAGGAAAAGAGCATTAATGAGCAGAAAATAAAAAAATCAGTTTAAAATATTTATTTAGAATATTTTACTGAAAGCTTTTTCTAAAGACCATTCTGTAAATTATTTTACTACAAATTTTATAAAATCAAGGGATAAAATACGATGAACATTTTCGTGTCATTAAATTTGTTCTAATTGATCTCAGTTTTAATCTAGATTAGGTTTAATAAAATATATTTTATAATATGGTTTCTCGTCACTGTAGCCATTTACTTTATTATTTTTCATTTGAAATAAAGTATTTAATGTTCTTTGTTTAAATTGTATCAGTTGTAAATGTATGTATTTTAAGCATTGTTTTCTTTGTTTTAATTAGGCAAATTAGAAGCTCGTATATGTTTAAATGTGCACATATGTATGTTTTAAATTAATAAATATTTATTTTAAGGAATTACCACATTGTAATAGTTAGAAATTTATTTAACTTTCTTACCTCTAAATGGCAGACGAGATGAATTATGAATTTTAAATTTCAGGCTAAAGAACAGAAAACGAGTTGTTCTTTTAAAAGATATCCAAATGTATTTTCTCAACATCATTTTGTTTTATTTTATTTGGAGGAAACAACTGAGAATTAATAATAATTTAAATTGTTATAAAATCAGTTATCAAAATTAATTCTCTTTGTCATAATTAATATTAATTTTACAAGGAAAATGATTTTCTTCTTATATATAAAGCTGAGTATCTTTAGATCCCAGTGTTTTGATAAACAGCAAAGACATATTTTATTGTCATTTTCGTAGATGACGGGGCTTTTTTTGTGTTGTTTATTTTGTTTCATAGACTAAATATTCAACATATTATATTTCTTTCACCTTATAATTATAGTCCAATTTAAAAACTGGGAAGTGGTTGAATTGATATTTCTTCAAGTGAAGCACAAGTGGAGACCTGTTTCTTTGAAAGACCTACTTGAAGGTAAATTACCCCCCCCCCCCTTCCCCACATTCGGGAACCAAATTTAAAACTCTATTCTACACACGCACGCACATATTTAGATACTTCGAGATCGTTTTTGCAAATGGAAATTATCGCAATTCTTCTTCATCGTAGACTTAGCTAACATCTCAAAAGAAAAAACTCAACAGATGCGATTTCTAAAACGGTTCTATTCTAATTATATTATCAAATATTTCATCTATATTACTTTAAAACTCTGAAAGATATTTAATTAATGTAATTTTTTTAATAATTGCGAATGTTATCTGACAGTGAGATCTGTTATGACTGACTGATTATGACCGATAAAATGGCGAATAAGCAGTAATTCATTTTCAAAGCCCTAAATGAGACCTTTCAGGCTACTTTTTTAATGTTTTCTAAGAATTGTTAACTTTTAAATGCTCCATTCAATCTATATCCAGTGATGCTGATGTTTCTAATATTTCAACAAACATTTGCTGCATTGAGGAGCTCTTGTATTGCATGAACATATATGTGTAATTTTGACTTAACGCTTCATGCACAAAGGGATTCGATTACTCGAACTGTTCGCTTTTACTTATAACATCTATTCAAAATATTAGATGTTAATGAGTGTAGTATGGAATCCAAGATATTTGAATGTCAAAAATTCAAATTATTTAGTTTATTTAGTTATACCAACATCCCTTCTCAAAGCAAATAAAGATTATTTTGGATTAGTTTATATACAATAGTCAGAAAGAGAGTACAATTCTGTCCATGACTTTCATTCGTAAACTTATTGATCAGTGATTTAATTAGAAAGTTGCAATATTAGCAAAAAGTCAGGAATTTTTTGGCTGAAAAGGTCCTTACCCAAAGTATTATAAACACACAGTCACATAAGTTTGCTTCTGGCGGGTACTCCAGTATAAAAAAAATAATGAACTATATTAATAAATATAATAATATGTCGAACAACACAAAATCAAATTTTAGTTCTTTATCAATACGTGTACAGCGAATTAAAAAAAAAATTATTATTATTATTCAGTTTAAATCATAAGGTCCTTTAAAATCGGGTTTCAGTACTATAACAAATGGTAAACCATCTGTAACCAGCAAGAGTGGCTGATCTTCTCAAAATTTTCTTGTATATTCTCCAAAGAAGGTCTTATCACTCTCCCCTCCCCCATAAGATTGAGAATTATTGGTAAACAAAAGTTACAAAATATAGATTTTCGGAATGAATATAGCATTTTAACTGTATATTTACCGTGCTTGTGTCTTTTTGACGCCTTTTGAATGAAACCGAATTTGATACACAACTAATGATGTAGCTACAAGTTCGCATACAGAATTTTATTAATTTAAGCTATTGCGTTTCTAAATTTCCTTGTTTGCATGTAATCAAAAATACAGACCAACAGACGGTCAACCCTTTGACAGATTTCGCTCTAAATTTTGTTTCCAAAAATCAACATTTTAGAAACTAAATTTGAGTACTATATTTTATTTATCTAGCCCTTAACCTTAAGAAGTTCTCAAGTTTATTAGTACTTGCTTTGAATGGTATTAGTACTTGAACAGCTGGACAAGTAAACTTGCTCTGAATGATATTAGTACTTGGACAACCGGATGAGTAAATTTTATCTAAACAGATTTCATTCAAAATTTGATAGAAATTTAGAATGTCGATGCCAGAACCGTATACCTAATTCCATTCGTCTAATTCAAAGTGTTTTTGAGTTATTGTGCTCTCAGACAAATAGACAGACAGACATAATACCAAAAAAAGTGCTGCTTAAATTCAGGAAAGTTTGAAATATAAAGATTTGTCAAATCTCGAGTTCAAATTCTTTTGATGAATCCAATCCTTTCTCTGTACTTCGTATACAAGAAATAAAAAAGAAGCGCTTGTATAATAGAGATGAGTTTAATTTTCTGAATTTCCCATTGAAATTTCTGGTTACAATTTGATCATTATGGTTATGTCACAGACTTCGATTTAACTTTTTTTATTATTATTATAAATGTAAATTTTTTGCAAGGGCATGCGGTGTTTTTTTTTAACATTTACCTCTCATATAAAATGATTTGATGTTCATAAATGTTTACCTTGAGATGCAAAACGAGTGAAATGCTTCTTGCGATTTTTAGTATGGCAAAGAAATATGACAAATTTTGTAGTATTGTGGTGAATTAACTCTAATTCCTTGTTCTATATCAATTTTCTTCCAGTTTCCCAAATAACACCCGGCTTATCCTTAATATTTGCTTTTTCATATCCTTAATATTTGTATTAGACAATACCCTTAAAAAATTTTATTTTTATTTTAATAAATAAATAAATTTATTTAATTTTTGGCAATTACGAAATTGACGTGCATTTTGGACAGGGACATTTCTTAGTGTTTTCTGAAATGTGTGATTCACGTATAATTGTGATTCGGCACTGATTCGTGCGGACTGATGTCATTTTGCCTCTTTCTCTCAGTGCCGTGAACGGGACGCGCGGGCGGTGGGGGTGGGGCACGAAATAAGGCATGCCTACAAAATGAAAAAGAGTCGTCGGGGTAGGATAATAGAGTGATAGATAGATACAGAAAAGAGAGATGGAAAAGAAGTGGGGGTGCAGGAGGACAAAATTCCGACTTCGTTTCTCAAACTGCCATTGTTAACTAGAAGAGAGCGAGAGCAAGAGGGGGAGGGGGCAACAGCAGAGTCGCTGCTGCTGCAGTAATTGGGCCTTCAGGGCAGACAAACCCGGCTTCATTTTGGGGTCCGCTGCAGACCTCTTCACTGCGGGTAGCAAACTTGTGGTTAACAAGGCTTCTGTTCTGCCAGCCCCCCTTCACCGAAAACTTCATTCCTCTAGGCTACACGCGCCCCTGTATATATACATGCGGTGGGTTGAGTGAGGGAGAGAATGGAGGGCAACCTCGAGTGTGCCCCGGCAAACTAATAAAAGGAAAACAGGACTGTACCCCTTCCCCCGATATAAGGACCACAAAAATATATATATCTAGAAGAACAGAAGCAGTACACGCGCGCGCGTTCGCGTTTTGCCTTCTTGTCGGGAAAGGGCTTGTTCTTGGCTGCTGTCTTTCCATCCATTTCTTCTCCACTTGGAACAAATGACGACAATGGCTTTGGGAGAACTCTGGATTAGAATCTGCGCGCTTTGCAAAAATTCTCTTTCTTTTTCTCTCTCTCTTCGTTTTATGTCTGCTCAAATAAGTTTTTATTCTTAAAAAGATTGCAGATTGTGGAGAAGAGTTGAAGAAAGGTTGTTTAGGTTTGGCGGGAGGAAAATAAAAAGAAATCCAGGGCAATCTGATAAGAAATGGCAATAAAGTGAAAAAAAATTGCATTGCTACAGAAGAGTAATAAAAAAAAATTACCTCAAGTGGTGAAAAAAAAATTGGCGTGCAAAGTGTAAAGGAAATTTTAACAGTTTCTTTAAAATTGTTATCTCAGTCTATAAGGATTCAGATGTTTAAATATTTTTTATGTTAACGCTGGAAATGTCCCATTTTAAATTTCCTCAAAACGAATCGAGAAATTTAATTTGAGAATTGTTTAATTGTAGTTACTTCTTTCTTCAAAAAAAAAAATCGTGTATAATTTATTTATTTCTTAAACTGAATTTTCTGAGGAGATTTCTATTCTTTGGAAACTGCATAAACTTAATTAATTAAAATATGAAAAGTTAATTATAAACTTTTATTTTTCTTTAAATTTTAATTCTTTATAAAGATTATATATATATATTTTCAAATCTTAATTCACAAAAATCTAACTGTTGAAAAGAAAAAAAAAAGTTAGTACAAAATTTTAGCAACGTACAATGAAAAATGTATTCATAAATGCCTCTCTGGTTTAAATTGGAATAAAAAGTAAATTAAATTAATTATTACGATTATGTTAAAAACTCTAATACTTAAAATGTTTCTTAAATCCAGTATTAGATTATATTTAAATTTATCCTGCCAAAAATTATACAAACTACAATTATTATTTCTCTGTAAATTATTAAGCAATTAAAATAAATCTTTCTTTTTAATTTTAATAAAACCCCAAAAATTCTTATATATATGGAATATTTTCATGCAATTAAAATACTATTTTCAATAAATTCGCAGACTTGGTATTATAATATAGAATTAAAATGCAGAATTCATTTTAAAAGTATCATGCATAAATTCATCTCTTGCCAAGCACTCCAAAATAAATGTCTACTAAATTTCACACAAACTGACCCACAATATAAAAATTTATTGATGCATACATTAAGCTGATAATTCCTTGGATTTAATGACTTCTGTAATTTTCTTTTTCAAAAATGAATGGGCTCATCAAATTTAAATAAATGATCACGAGGAAATGTGTTTTCATTAGAAAAGCAAGAAACCGAGATTGAATTTTGAGAAGTATAATGCTTTACAGTAAATTATTTAATCATTATTATTCCAAGTCCCACCATTAAAATTTTGCCAGTTCCATGACCTCGATATCTATTATAGTAAGACACGACTTCTTAGGTACCCACATTAAATAAGAAGGTAAATGAAAAATTATTTATACTTTTGTCATAACATTTCCCGTATTGCGTGCGCTGACTTTCATTTTCTCTTATTTTACTGTTATATTATTGTGATAATTCTGTGAAAATTTTATCCTAATTTTGCCATCTTTCCTCCTTCTGTTGCTAACCCCCCGGGGGAGGCACCTCGAAAAGAGGAAGAAATGTTTCCGGTATGGTAGCTGGGTCTCGCCGCCTTGGAGGGTACACAAAAAGGTGGGGGATCTGGCTCCTTCCATCGATGACGGGACTTATTTCCTTAGGGAAGTGTTGTACCTTGGCCGGTGATGGCCCTTAGGACTCAACCACAGTTCCCGACAGTTTTACTGTAACGGCGGTCCGGTCATTCAGTTTTCTTTATCCGTGTGCCTTCGAGTGGGTCGGTGAGTCAGTGATATGACTTCCTTCTTCAGCAGATAGATCATGGTCGTCCCATTTGACGTTTGCACCAAAAAAAGGAACAATTCTTCTAATCTAATTCCTCTATTGGGAAGGTGCCAAAGGTTTCAAAATTCATTTCAAACTGTTGTCACAGTATGGAATAAATACACTATTGCATAGAACTGTGTTTTTACGTAGTGAGAATAGGCGAAGGATTACACGAGTGAGAACCATAGAGCTTGCTGAATGTTGTTTCAAGGGGTTTCACTTATTTAGTCACTTTTAAACTTCTCGGTCTACACAAAATACAGTTTCACTCGATAAATCATTTCCTCCACATTCCAAAAATAATCTACGATGTATTTTGATACTCTATGATTAGAGAAATTGGATCTTCATTGTTATCTATTTCAAGCTGCTAATGGAAAGACCATGATCTATCTGCAACAAATGGAAGTAAAATGGTGAAATATGGATGAAAATTTCATCGCATTACAATAACAATATAATAATAAAATAAATGAATGTGAAGTCAATGTTAGAAAAATTACATCAAAAGTATTGATAATTTTTGAGAAATCCTCGTATTTATTCATTCCAGCTGCATTTTCAATTTTCGCAACTTGAATACAATCTTGTCTTTATTAAATCTACTATTCATTACTACCGATGTTCATTAACGTCCCGTTTTTAAAGCAAGACTAGGGATATTTTAGGATGGGCTTTGTAATTTTGGACCGTGATCAGATGACGAGGACGACACCAGAACTAGCACCTCATCTCAAAACTTCTGCATCAGACCAGTTTGAGATTAGATGATCGCTAAATTGATTCCTCTGAAATTTCGCGTATTGTTTAATTATAAGTTCATATGTCATTCACATCATACTTATATTGCCATAGTGTGAGTGTTAGGAATTAAAGTTCTTTAACTTCATTCCACGATTAGAACTACGTGATCTGTCCCAAAATATAAGGCGAATTCAAATGGAAGTGGGACTGTGATTCTAGAGGTAGTTGTTTTATCCAAAAGATAGAATTATGAGATTTCTTTGTATGTATATAGAAGAAATATGGTGTAAAATATTTCGTAGCTGTGTAATGAAGGTAATGTTATGATGAGAATATCTAGACATAGATTGTGCATATAGTAATAAAATCCTTGTTCCCAGAAATTATTATTTAAAACGTTATTTACAATTGAATGAAGAATGAGTAGGGTTCAAATTGTACATCCCATAGCGCAGCTACCAGATGGTGCTGTTTCTATTGAAGTAAATTCGTATTTTGTAAAAACACCTTCTCGCAATTGGTCTTTATGTAAAAATCATTGCCTTATCCCAAAACTGTATTCAATCTCATATACTTTTATCCGTAAATGTTGATGCTGAGAAAAATTACTGCGTGTTGAGCGAATTTGGGGAAATCGATTTAATAGGTTTACTCATTTTCTCTCTTTCACCTCACTTAATAACCTTCCACTACCAATGTTTTGTATCATATTTTTCTTTATATACACAACCATTTGACAGAAAAACCTCGAAATATTTATACAAGCAATTATCTCTCTAGAGCCCCAATCCCACTTTCAGTTGGGAGTGCCAAAAAGTCTATCGGCTTTAAAACGGGATGGGTATCTAAACAAATAACCATAATTAATTATGAATATATTCATAATTAGATCTATGCAACAATTATTTCATTAAATGAATTCAAAAATTGTACCCTTCTCTTCTTTTTCCATTCCTCCTCAAATCCCTTCTTTATTTCCTAAATCACTGAAATCAACGCCTAACACACACTTGCAGAAAAAGAAATGAAGGATAGAAATCTGAATTTCCCTCCATTGCAGCTTGACGGAAAAGGAGGTGCAGACATAGACCTTGATGTAAAAAGGGGAGACAAAACAAAATAAAAATCTCCGCAAACACCTGTCAATTATAAATGACGCATGACGAAAAACAAAACAAGGCAGGCAGGCACTCCCTTACGAACTGAAAAACAGAAGAAAAAAGAAAGAGAACTATACAACGAAACAAAAAAAGCAAGAATAATAAATAAATAATAAATAAAAAAATGAGGCCGTAAGCCAGTTTCGTTGGAGGGCAAAAAGTGGGTAAGCATATTTTATTCCTTTCGAATGATATATTTGCTGTTAACAGAGTAATAGCGCGAAACGCTACTCCGGTCCTCTCATCTTATTATGTAAATTCTTTCGCTCTGTTCCAAGTGAAGCAAAAGAAAGGTATAATTGAGTGGAGGGAAGAGGGCTGTTGTGTTGTGTTGTTAGTGACATTTAAAACAGGACCTTCTCATTAGAATAACAAGTTGGGAACTCGGCTCAGGTACAAACGGAGAGGGGGCCCTAGTGCTAAATTGCTCGGGAGAGGGAAACATTGCGAAAGAACGCCCCCCTTAACTTTTAGTGAAGGAATCGTGTTGGATTGAGAAATGTCCTCTTGGATGAATGAAGCGGTTTTTGTTTTGCGTCGAATTGATTTGAATCATTTGAGAGAGAAATGTTTCTGTTTGTGGGGTGTTTTTTCGCTTTGGTTCTAATGTTTCGGCGCTTTGATTGTTTCAAGAAATGATAAGAATTATTAGTTTGTTCAAATGTTAACAAAGTGATAATTGAAAAAAAAAATGAAGTTGGAAAATTGAATTATAGTGTATACTTACAATAAGGCAAACAATTCAGCGTGAATTTAAAGATGATGCTTTTAAATACGAAAATAAATTTCCAAGATTTTATAGTTTGATTTTACTTATAAACGTGTGGGTATAAGTTTTTTTATTATTATTATTTCGGATTTAATATTTTTATAAAATTTAGTTAAGTAACATTTCCAATGAATTTTGAAATTCAAGATAATTAATATTTAAATATATCTTATGTTGTTAATAAATATTTATAAAAAAAAGGAGGCAAGTCAGAACATGCTTTGCTAATTCGGGTGCTGTTGTAATACCCTGCACCAGTAACGTAGTGAGGGTAACAGGAACCCTATTATGTAATTTCTTTTCACGACAAGTTATCATTAACGTTTTACGAAGTACAAATCTCATCCGGTGCATAGTATTATTTTTTTCACTTCTTTATGATATTTAACATTAAAAATATGATATTAACTCTCTAATGTTTACCCTCAATGACGTTTCCTAACAATGACCCTCGGACCATCTATGACACCCTTGCTCCCCGATCGCTACGCCACTGACGTGCACCAGACATAAATTTTGCGCAGAACTTTTCTACATATAAATCTATAAATTTATTTGGAATTTCAGGTGTGGTATAATATAATTTACTTCTCTTTTTTTATCATTTCGAGGCAGAAGTAAACTGATGATAAAGTTTGAGAATGAAGGTCTAAAGTTCATATCCCTTATCTCCCGGAGATCCAACATATATGTGGGTTTCATGATCGTGAAATCTATTAAAAAGTGCTAAACACTGTCGCTGATATGTCATTGCAGATAAAGTTTAGGTAATGTCTAAGACGTGATGTTTTTTTCGCTGATACTCATTCAATGATTTTGCAAATATAAACGGCGCTCATGATATTGTAGTTACTGTTCACCTTCTAATCATAATTTCCTTTATAACGCAGCGTAAATATGGTAAATTTTTGTCACCATGGTGTCTTCTAAGAGTGACACCAAAGTATTCCCTTCTTTCCATCTCTATACCACTCTTAATATGTCATGAAACTTTAGAAAAAAAAATGTGAAGACTCAGATGTTCTTCTACAATCTACAAAGTTTTAAAATTCTGAGGTACATACCAAAATAGTTTTTGTATTGCTTCGATATCGTTAATATAATAAAATTAAATATTGCCATTCCGAACTGTATGCCGTGTGTAGGTTTCCTAGTGAGGTGGGGGAATTAAAGAGAGAAGGTGGAAAATATATGAAATCCTCCGTTTTAATAAGAGTTTTTTTAGCTATATAATTCGCATTTAAAATGATATACCTGTTTTATCCTGACATCAGTATTAGTTTCTTCTATATCCATCGAATATCTTGGTTTTGTTGCTGTAACACTTCCCACAAGTTCAGGACCATTGCCACTGTTAGTTGAACATCTATACTTGTTTTAGCTCCATATTTCAATATGGATATTTAAGTATTTTTGATAAAATGAAAGCAGTACTACTATTACGGTATACAAAACTAGAAACAGTTCTGACTGCAAAAATTTGAATGTATTCATAGAATTACTTGAGTAATTTCTCTTTCAGTTAATCCTCATACCACCATTCAGCCCAATCCTATTTGGCTTATTCCTCTTCGTCTAAAATTTGGTTTTTCAATAGAGAATAATAATAAACAAAATTATACCAATCTATATTTTCTAAATAATAAATTTTTGTTGCATAATTATTTGAAAATATGATTTATCGTTATATGCAAGGGATTTGCTTGCAAAATCATGTTTCTGCTTATATTATCCTAAACTATTGTCCTTGTCAATGCGCATTGTGCATAAAATAATTGAAAATTATTCTGTGGAAATTGCAGTGATAATATTTAGATGATACAAAGATTAACTTTTATATATATATAAAAAATTAAAAAGCAAACAATGTAAAATAATTCTAAGAAAATAATTTTTTCCTTTGAATCTATTCATATTCCAAAACAATCAAATGATTAGATGGTCTTGCAACACTCTTGCCATGCTTCATGAAAATTCTTAATAGTCTAAGTTTTCTCATTTAATAATTTACATAATATTTATATAATATATATATAATGTTTATTTAATATATACTTACTAGAAGAAAAATCTCAGACTGTAGAAAATTTTCATGAAGCATAATATTTTTCATTCTACTGTCAATTCAATTTTTTTTTCAACGTCATTCATAGATTTACTAAGCATGAAGAAAAAGACACGAAAATTCTGTTTGAAAGAGAGTAATATTCCTGAAAAAAATGTATATGCTTCGATACTTTTAATAATATTTACTTATTCTTCTGTTAAGTTTAAGTTTAAAAATTCTACTATAAAGTAAATAAATTTTTTCTATTACTGAATTTGTTATCACGTTACTATCAATACAATTAGTCTGTTAAAAAATAAACCATTGAAATTCTCTTTGATAATAAGATTAGCTATTTCTATTTGATATTTATTTTTTCAAATATACTGACTGGTATTGTTGCTCCATTTGTTCTAGTCAATTACAATATCGCTTTCAATAACCGATATAAAAATGAACAATCTAACCATTTTAAACTGCTATAATCATCTAAATAAGACTTAAATCAATATTTTCTCAAAGTTAACTTTTAAACGCAATGAAAGGCAGTTTTAATACAATTTTGCTTTAAAATCTATGTTTTGCCGTATGTCATGTAATTTGCTATGTGTGAAATAACTATAAACTTCATTAGGCAACTGTTACATTTCAGATGAATACATTATTGAGAAGTTTCAAGTAATACATATTTTATAGCAACACAAACAAATAGAAATAAACCTCATAAGATGATAATTGAAATTTAATCGATCATGTCTCGAGGTTGTCGAATTTTGATGGATTAAAATACTAAATAACATCGGATAAGAGTATTATTTCCAGAGTTTTTTTTTAAATAATAAGGAAGCTCATGTAACAATGATTATAAAATTGTCATTAGAATATTTAAAAAATTGGCAAAAATATTTTTTTAAAAAACAATCAAAATTATTGGAAACCAAATTATACTTAATTTCACTCAGATAATAAGATTAGTTTCTTGAAAAAAGAGTAAATAAATTATCACTAATATAATATTATTTAATATTTTTAAATTCGTTAGAAGTGAAAAAAATTTTGGTACAAATCAATTAAAATGTATGTGATCAAAACGATATAAAAAATTTGGATTCCATTAACTGAAAACGTTAAAGGCAGTCCATTTATAAAAAAATGCGATCTAAAATGAGGTTAAATAATTTTTAAAAAAACATTTTAATTTATATAATAATCCTAAAATTAATTTTAAAAGTTTACAAAATTCGTCATTACAGGAAAGATAATTATTTTAACTTCTATTGCTGAAAAGGATAATACGTTAAATGATTAACCGATGAAGAAATATCTTCAGGGAAAACTGCCATAAATATAAATAATTCATGAAGGAAATTTAATTAAAATGATATATCATTGATTGTTTATCTTATAATTCTCAAAGACACGTGAAAGAAAATCGATACTACTATTTTTTTTATTTTTCATTTAAATTACATGCTACAATAATCTCGAATTTTTATAATTAGAAATTTTTAAATTCATTGAAGGATACACAATTTTTAAAATTCCTTTGCAGGACGTTAATGGAAATGTGCAAGATTCTTTTGTAGGATAAACTCCTTTAATGAAGTTATGGTCGAATTGGATACAAGAAATTCGATTTAAAATGTTGAGTAGAGCTTCTTTATAGAATCAATGTTTAAAAAAATGTCCATTAGTTATTAAAATACCAGTATTTTAACACTTTATGTTTTAATTCCGAAAGAAGAGCACATTTTTTCTTTAAATGGCAGACAGCATTCAGATTAAAATTTTTAATGATTTCATTAACGTTTCTAATTATATATAGATTCATTTATAAAAATTAAAATAAGGTATAGCAACACTTAAAAAATTAATATGTATAAAGTTTTATATTCACTGAGAATTCACATGATGATTAAAATTAATATCCTCTATATCTGACATGATGTCTAATGCATTAATTATATATATAAAAAATCTTTCACTAAATCGCAAAATTAAAATAAAAAATCACAAATAATAATTTTCATCGATTTTATGTACAATTCGATTTGAAATTTGATTCTTAAAACGAGCTCAACCTTCAATAAAAATCTCTCTAATCAACAACATCCCCTCGGCTTTATTAAGAGATTGGAATCGAAAACAAGATTCTCTGGGATCATTTTAGAGCAAAACGACTTTAAAACTCGTGAAATCAGGAGAGGGGATCGTTGTATAGAGCAGTACTTTCTGCAGCTGCTGTACAAATAAAATAAAATAAAAAGGAACACATTAGGTAATTGTCAATTTAATCAGTTTGCCTGGAGACAAAAGTCTTGGTGTCAGTCTCCCCAGAGCTGAACTGCAAGGTGCGAAACTAATGACCGTTAACAAAGAGATTTATTTTCATTAGGACTCCTGCAAATACTTCAGGGGACGTCTTTTTTTTTAACCCAACTCTTCTTTTAAGTGGTCTTTTTTTTTTCTTTTTTTCCCTCTCTCTCCTCTTATTCCAATTTCTTTAGCCTTTTTTCCTCCAACACAGACTTCACTCCTTTTTTCCCCCTACAAAACTCTCTCTCTCTTTTTTTTAATCTAGTCCATTCGTTGAATGATTTCGCAGGTTTAATTTTCTCAAAGGTGCGAAAAAGTCTGAGGAGCAGTAACGGAATACATCTTCATTAAACCTTCCAGCCGAGTTGGAGGATAATTTGCATCAATTAAATTCTCTAAATCTTTATCTGCCTTACACCCCCCCCACACACACACACTTATTCCTTGCTCTCTCCCCTATCTCCCTCCTTCGATGGTGTAACGAAACAGCTGTGCAATAAAATAGTGCTTGAATTATTCAATGAAAGGCGTAGATGCCTTATATGTATATACAAGATTTCCAAACACGACTCAGCTGTAGAAATTAAATTAGTAAATGAAATTACACGTTGTAAATTGGAACGAAATCTTTCAGAAGTTTATTTTTCAGTTATTTTTTATTTTATATATTTTTTCCCTTATTTAATTTTTAAGTGATAATCATTTATTATTTTCTTCATTCTTTTAAAGAAATTTCTGTCCGGTTTTTGTTTTGTTTGTTTGCTTATACTTTTGCGTGTCTTGTTATATTTGTTAAGAATAAAATATGACCTATTTTGTATTGGAATGGAAAATTAAATTAAAGCTGAAATTATTCGTGTTGGAAATTTGCAAGATGAATGATGTTTTGAGAATATTTTTTTAAAATTATCTCGATGGCTGTTTAAGGCATAAAACAATGAAGAATAAATTTTAGGATATTGAATAGTAAAATACAAATGAATTTTTTACGATTATAAACATTTAAATTTTCCTTTGCTGTAATGATTAAATTGATACGTATAACTACAAAGTTAGTTTCATTATTTTCAATCGTTTGACGAAATAAATGTATAGCAAACGATATTTTTGCCCTTTTGGTTTTATAATTTTCAACACATAACGAAAGAAATTAATTCTAAAAATTAAAAAAAAATATTAGCAGAGATTTAATTTTTTAATAATAAATTTTAATGCATATAATTTTTAATATATTTTTTTATTTCTGATAAATTTTGAGTATTTAATTTCAAAATAAAGAAAAAAATCGATGATTTGTTGATGCATTGAAATTTCCAACATATTCATATAATACAATTTGAACTCAACTATTATTTTTTATGGTTGTGGCAGCCTCTGATAGGAGAATCTTGAATTTTATTTTAATATTTTCAAGAAAGCTAGTTGAAGATATAATATTCTACAATAAAAGACAATCGTAAAAGTCATTTTTATCTTTCAAATACGCAACGAATTTTTCAGGTAAGTAAACTTAAATATAAATTTTATTTTTAAACAAAGTCTCAAATTCACTTTTCTTAAATAAACTAAATATGTGAAAAGAGAAAAATATATATTTATTTTTACAATTAAGTGATATTTGCAACAGAATAGCTTTGAGAAACTGAATGAAATATAATTAATTAAAGTTTTTAATTTTATAAAAACAATACAATTATTTATAAAAAAATGCCAATAACCAGATTTTTTCCTTTTTAATAATTTGTATTCTTAATTTAGTAATAATTTGTCAAAAATTTAATGAGTTCTAATTATTCAGTTAATGATATGAATATCTTTTAAAATGTGCTTTAAATTAAGAAAATTCTTATTTTTTTAACATCGAAATTTAAAATTACAACTATTATATTTATTTTTATCACATATTTTTTTCTTTTCATTTTTTTAGACATTTGCTTACACCTTCATTATAAATTAAACAATTCTCTGTATTTTTCACAAATTTGCAATCACTCATAAATTTCTCTATATTTTCATTTTTTACATCAAAATCACTTCGAATATCCTGTATACATTAATCTTATTTATGAACATAAAATACTTACAAGCATGAAAACGTAATTAAAATTAAATTTATTGAAATAGCTCCCAAGAGAACTAAATCTCATACACAGAATCTAAAGTATTTTTTAACTGTGAATGGCGAATAAAAATTAAACTTCATTATAAAATTATATTTGATTTTAAATTATATATTTCAAGATCTCTTTGTACTTACTTCTGTTCAATAATAGTACAATTTAACAATATGAAGATCTTAAAATGTATTTTTTAGTATAAAATTTTCTATAAATCCTATGTAATATAGTTCTCAGTTATATAGATGTGGCTCTTGAAGAAAAAATTATTTAGCGGTTTAAAGATCAGATGTTTTAAAACCATTTCAAAGTGAATTTCCTTTTTTAAAATTTTTTCGCATATAGATGTAGTATAATATTCGAGTCTAAACGGTTACAATGTTTATAATATGACATTTTATTTATACTTTTTTCATCTTCTGTTTTTTACCCTTCTGTGCTTTATACATCGTATTGTAAAAATTTGGTAGGAGTTTGACAGTTTCCTAACAAATTAATACTGAATCCGGGAAAATAAAATGCTAAAGTAAAGGAATATGTAACGAAATTTTATAGCATATAAATAATACCGATTCTTTATTCCACTATACATCGAAATTTATATGTACTAATTAACTGTTAGATTAGATATTCATATAAATTTAGTTTTAATAGCGGAATTATTTAAAGTAA
Organism: Argiope aurantia; assembly: GCA_026543865.1. Lineage (NCBI taxonomy): Eukaryota > Metazoa > Arthropoda > Arachnida > Araneae > Araneidae > Argiope > Argiope aurantia. The sequence goes on from JAPMOR010036098.1 coordinate 25,831, forward strand.
TTTGATTGAATTCAAATCTTTCCATAATTTCATTCAAATGAGAAGCAAATACCGAGATTTTCATTTTTTCAATTGATACAAATATTCGGTTGTTGTATTCCTTGTAGTAAATTAATATAGATAATTTTAAAACTTGGAAATTAATTTTACTATTTCCACCCTTTTTTTAAATAGTTTTTTTTTTGTATTATATCCACTTGTATCTTATTAACTCACATTAGAAATGCTCAAAATTTTGCCAGAGAAGAATTTTTAGATTGCAAATAATTTTACTCATTATCTGAAGAGCACATTTGAATACTTAATGTCGGATGTATTATGTTTTCCATAAGAGGAATCTCAAATAAAAAAAGAACATGAAAGAAAATTTAAGAGTACTTTTTTTTCGGTATGAGTATTCTACGAGTATTCAAGTTCAAACTTTCTGAACTCTTTTTATTACTTTTGTGTGCTTTAGAGTCGAAATTACCTGGAGCTAGGATCAATTTTTCATTATCAATCGTGATCGTACTCTTAGCATTTTTGAGCTGTAATTCATAATTATCTACAAAGTATATTAGCTAAGTACATTAAATTTATTGCCAAAAATAAAACGTCTTCTCATCGGGTTTGGCATGAGAGTGTGATGAGAGATTACTAATTTAGGTGTCGTTCTTTGTGTATTGTTTAGAAAAACAAAAATAACCCTGAAACAGCCCTCTTAGTATTTCAAAAGTGAATATTAATATTACTAGATTAAATTGGAGTATTTTCATAAGAACTCAGAATTAATTATTTCTAAGTTAGTTGTCATGCCAGACATATATTCATATATTCAGAAGTGAGGCTCAGAATTTAAACCCTATGGCGCCCAAACATCAAGCGTTGAATCCTTTGCTATTTTTGTGATTTTATATTCAAATTTGGATATCTTTCATTTTTCTTAGTTATAATTCATAATTAAATATAATCCTGGCGAATTCAAATTCTGAATTCGCCAGGAATTCAAATGAATATTTCTCCTTTTGTGATAGGAGGTTTCAGCTCTAATATATATTTGTATAATATATGTGCTTCTCTTCACTTCTTGCCTTAAAATAATGACTATTCTTCGAATTCTAAAAGAAAATAATTTTGTTGTCTTTTTACTTACTTGTATCATTGGTAAGGTGTCATAATAAAGACACGGTTTCCAGTCAGGGCGAAAGAAAAGACTTATCAAAAGAAACATAATAGTGGTGTTTACGCCGACCAGAAAAAGATTGGAACGGGTTGTAAAAGATGAATCAGTAGATATTCCGATCCGTTTGTGCCGCTTTTGTAAACTGACGGAACGAAATCACACAACGGCAGCAACAGAACAATGAATTAAGAGAGGGTGGCGCATCGAATTTTTCCGCGGACACACACAAGAAAAAAAAATAGAGTGAAATGTTGATACAGACGCGAAGCTTTTGTCTGAAGCCAAAGTTTTGAACTTAGACAAAAATGTTGAAGAAGAAAAAAAAAATTATATATATCTATATATATAAACACACAATAAAAACACAATATAACTAACAAAAAATAGCATTATCTTTTTGTACGAACAAACAAGAAGATATACGGAAGAAAAGTTTTGCGGCAAATAAAAAGGGGAGTTGGGATCTTTTTCCACCATCCCTTCCCTCTCTCTGTCTCGGCCCCTGCTGAAAATGAAAAAGAGAGGATCAGGAGACGTACAAGGAAAGAAAAGCAGAAGATAAAAAGAACAAGACAGTCTTCTGATACCACCCCTCACCCAAAAGCAAACGATAAAGAAACAGAGAAATAGAAGAAGAAAAAAAAATGCTCTGAGGGGGGCGTGGGAGCGAATTATTATTCGTAAAGCCAGCTGAAAAAAAAATTTTTTTAGTTGGTCGGGGCGCAAAGTTGTCTTCCCGTTGCGGTTTTTATATTATGGGAAGAGAAGTTTGGAGAGAAAGAGAGAAGACACGCGCTCACACACACAGAGAAAGCTCAATTAGCTGCTGCTGAAGTTGAGAAAGCGCCAAAGGCATGGAGGGGGTAAAAATAGAGCATCTCGGGGTTTAAAAACCCACAAAATTTCCATACGAGGAATTATGGAGAAAGAGCAAGATGCCAGGGTGTGGTGTGTCGTCTCTCTCGCAAACCGCGGGACTGATTTAAATACAAACCATGTTACTGCCCGTCTTAGGGTGACTGTTCCGTTTGCAAAGTGACGATGCAACCCTCATTATCATTTCCCCCGGATCCATGTATACCCTTACACTCTTGCAGGAGGGTGGGTAGAATGGATTAGGTCCCAAGCGTTTTTCCATTTCCTAGAATCTGGAGCTAAGATTTCTTTTTTGACTGGGACTGAAAGAGCTGTTAGCTTCAAGTTTTAGTCTTGTGATAGTTTTGGAGGAGAGAACATTGGAGTTAATATTGAAGTGAACGGTATAAACGACTTTAAGACATTAACACACCATATAATTTTTACACGGCTGACATCCCTTTACATCTCCATCATATATATATATATATATATATATATATATATATATATAATATTGTTTATTAGAAAGTTATGTTCTTCTCCAAATGTACACTTTCCTTATTATTCTTTATTGACGGATTAGTTGATCCAAACATCCAATATTAAAGAAAATAGAAAATTCCTTTACTCAGTATAATAAGTGTGTTAAATATGTAGTGTTCCAGTTACACAAAATATCTGTCGTGTGAATGGTCATGATAATGAAGTTTGAAGATTTAAATTTATACTCTTTATCAGAGTCAGATTAAAAACATGTTAGGTATTTGCTGGATCTCAGGACTCATTACAAAAATAATAGCCAGAAGGACATTTTAATGATTTTTTTTCAGTATATATGAAATCCTGTAGTAATCTTATATCAGATGCATTTAAAGGCTCCCAACAAAAATTAATGGTGCTTATTTGAATTCTTGAATTTTGTATTAAGAGCTTTCTATTGATTGTAATCTTATCTTGTCTCTATATTTAATGCTATAAATTTTCATCATTTTGTCTCCACTTGGAATTGGGAATGACTGCACAAATGAAGATAATTTAACTGCTAGATAAATATTTGATGATTGTTCTGATAAAAGAAGATTTCCAGCATAATAATTAGATAAATCATTTTGTTGAGAGCAATCCAGGATGAAGCGACGAAAGAATTCCTAGAAATAAATCTCCATTAAATAAAACTGCAATGCCATCAAATTATAAAAGCCTGTATTTCCGCCTATGGATTATAGGTACTAATAAGGTAAAACAATTTCACTTGCTTTGTAAAAACATAAGACCAATTATACTTCAAAAATTAAAAATTAAAACATTTAATCTAATTGTAGATGAGAAAAAGCAATTTGTACAGAAACTTTCCATTGGAATAACTTTTTTCTACTAATGTAGTTTCGAATTATCTTTGTGTTCTGTAATGGACTCGCTATAGTAAAAAAGAAGAAAAAAACTGCTGATTTTTTTTTCACGTTTGGATTTTAATTTCTTGGACTTTAGCAGGCCTGAAGTTGACATTCTTGTAAGAGCTATAATCGATTGAACCTCACCAATATTAATTTATAATAAGTTCAATTAAACCATTTGGAGAAACAGTGCTGGCACTGGTTCAATATTTTCGACTTTTATTACTAGGCTTTGGTATTTTATTCCATGATTGAGACCATGCAAGAAGGCGTATGAATAATAATAATTTCATGAAGGCGCAAGGGGACTTCCTCACAATATGATTATCTTTAGAAAGATTTAAAGTATTCAAGGGAAGATTAAAGTAGCGATTAGCATAAAGTTGAAATGTTCATTTCATCAGTTTTATTATAAATGGATAAAATAATACATTTTCAAAATTCTAATATAATTATTTAACAGCTTAATAATACTGTTGTAAGAATATACGTTAATAAATTTTTTGGCGCTTCAGCAGCATTGCTACAACAACTTGAGAAAGAATTGATAAGGGCCAAGAAGTTCGAAGAGTCAACCTATAATTAAATCTTTATTTCAAAATGAGACTTTAGAAATGTGGCATATTTTCCAAATAATATTATATAAATAGATAGGACAGTTTTTTTCACTTTGAAATTAAAAGTTAGTTGAAATATTTTTAAAATTCAGATAATTTTAAAGAAATTTTAATTTAAATTTGGCATTTAATTGAAAAAAATTATCGAAAAAAATCATGTTCTCATTCAATTCTAGATTTCTACAAATTTGGCACAAGAAGACTTTAATTATGAACACATCAAAAAATGCTGTCTTTCAGTGTCTGAAAATCTTCAGTGCCCGTGCAAACATTAGAATCTTTAGAGAAGCTTCAAAATTTTAATTGAACTTCAATTGCCAAAATACAGGATCTACTGTTCGAAAATACATCGGACCGATAATTCGACGACATCTTACCGAATTTTCTTCTGAAAAAGCCCCTGATCCCGAGCGACGGAACATTTCCTCCCCTCCTATCACGAGAGGAACCTCAGATTAGAACACTTAGAACGTTCCAAGAGTGTCACTACACCCGGATAACTATAACGCCTGTCTCATCAGTGTCAGGGCATGTTTCCCAAATTCGTTCCATCCTGGACGAGCGTACGACACTTGGGGTCATACACCCCCACCTCCCGTCATGCCTTGCGATCAATAATGAGGACACTTCTCGCTAAACTGATTTCATCCTTCCTTCTCTAGACAATGAGCTAGTTAATACGTTCAAAATGTAATATTTCTTTCCCAAGTTTTGACTTTTCCTTGCTTGTTTTCTATAGACTTTGATCAGAAAGTTGCTGGGGCCCTTGGGTATAACATATCGGTTTGCGGAGGCCGGATTTTGCAAGGTTGTGCAAAATTAAATCACTCGACTGCTCTTTGGTTCACTTGAATATTGGTGTTCTTCCACGGTTTAATTTGCTTAAAAGTCCTTATGGGTATTCAAGAATCTAAAATACTTTGGCCAAAAGGTTTCTTTTAAAAAAGCACAGTGTTTAGTAGGTAGAAAGAAAGGGCTGAAGTATAAGAAAAAAAACCCATTAAAGCAGATCTTTAATTAACATTTTTTTAATTATCATTTTTTGGGGGTACTTGGTTTATAAAAATTTCCAATGTTGATCTCTCAATGATATGCAAATTTCATTGTTTATTATTGCATTGTTTGTTAAGCAATCATTTGCAGTGCATTATATATATTTTTTTAATATTTACAGTTTGTATTTTCGTTTGATTCCTATTGGAATCGCGTTAGGTTGATTACTACAGAGTCGAACTATTTTAACCACGAAAAGTCTGTCTCATGTTAAATCTGGCATCGAGAAGCAAGAATCTTCGAGTTGGTGATGCGTGGAAGTTTAGAGAATTGGAGCCACCTCAAATGCTATCCTCATCTTCTGACAATTGTTTAAAATTACGCCATCTACAACATAGACTAATTGTTTTTTCAAAACGGAACGTTAATACAGTTAATTCAACCATTCTTAATATATAATTATTCTGGTTCTTTTTTTTTTCAAGTTTAAGCATACATTATCAGAATTTATTTTATCCTATCTCATTGTTGAGACAATACCTAAGGAGGGGGTGGGGGTATCTAAAAAATAAGACTCCAGTTAATATTATTCTTCATATTGTTCCATTTTATATCGTATACTTCTTTATATTCAACAGATATATCTGTATATTAAGTTTAAAAAATTAAAAAAATTTCATACTAGTGACTGAGAAAATTTAATTATAAATGAACAATTCATAAAGCATTTGATAGAGATTTAGAGCTAACTTTTTAATATAAAAAGAATGGCTGAAGCTTCTCGAATTCCGGCTATATACGTAAATAAAGTTTCTCTTTTAGGAAACTGTTACAAGGAAACACAAGCAAAAGACATCTTCCCAAAATGCTGCATATAATTTCAATTTTGAAGCTTAGTTTACGGAGTTTCATTGCTTTTGTATCATAAATTTAAACCTTTGAATTTATAATTTTTTTCTATTGAAAATGATTTTTTTTTTGTATTTGTTAATATTTTGTTTTTATGAATTATCTAAAGACTTCTGATGCTCACAATATAATGCCTTCTTAGATTCATGTTACCATCATACGTTTTTAAAAGCTTGTTCGTATTGCAATTACATAAAAAAGAAATTATAATATATAAATTATGTAATTATGTTGTACCATCTTTCAAAATATGTTATTCTTTCATTCAGTATCTCTTCTTCATTCGAAATAGATGCATTTCTTCCGCTCTTAATCGCATCTATAAATCAATCACAATAACTTCATTAAAATTCAGTTTACATACACGACATCCAACTATCGTGGATGCAATTTTCTTTCAAAAATCATATCTTTTGATACTCTGTGCTACTACTGATTCGAGTCTTTTCACCGTCTTTCAAAAAGAAAAAAATGTAGGAGGAATAAGAAAAAGAAAAAAATGACTGTTGAGAAACTCGTTGATGCCGAGTGGACTTTTCGACCTTTCCTCGGGTGATATCGGCACCATCGGTTACCGATAACTGCTATTGATTGGACGAATGTGTCATCTCGACCATTGGACGGGACCAGGGTTGCTCGTTCCCAATGGACCGTGATGGGCAGACTTCGCACTCCTTCGGAAAATTTCGGGAACATTCGTCATTTGAGGAAAGACACTACGTCAGAAACGATTGAGTTTGGGCCTCGTGCTAGGCCAATTTCAAAGGTGGAAAAAAAAAAGCCTGAAATGTTTGGATTTAGAAAAAATATAATTAATACAAATGAAGTCATCAGTAATTGTTATATTTGGTTGATATGCGACACAATCTAGAAATATTTTTTTATGAAGAATCAACTTTCTTAAATAAATATAGAAGATTATTGTGCATAGTAACATGAGGAAGTTTTTAACAATCATATTTCTGCTGCGATTTTATGAGATTTTAATATCCCAAAATGGAGCGATTCAAAATGAAATCTTTAACTTTTAATATGAGACTATAAAATTGTTTTAATGTTGAATGACAGAGAACTCTTTACTATCTTTCTTGTACTGCTTCTGGCTGACCCAAGGAAAGTTAATACAAATATATTAAATTCGATTTATCATTTCCATTTTATTGCATAAGAATGTTAAATTTTAAAGTTGGGTCTTTTAAAATAATTGCTTCAATTTCAACTTTTACCAAATACATTTGCGAATGCATGGAACTAACAAGATGAAGTAAGCTTGAATCAACAAAATTTGAATAGCAATCCTAAGATGTTGGTTAGTAATATGGAACACATTTTATATTAGTAACTAATAAAAAGACTGCATAAATGCATTTCACTGTATAAATGCATTTCACTTATCTTTAAATGGAAATTTTTTCTGCACTTGCAACCACTTAATGTTCCTTTTATGTTGAATTCAAATACCGCTATTCCTGATTCTTGTGTTCCGCATCAGTTTTCAACAAAAACAATTAAATTTTCATGGAACCTCAGCTTAGTTGATTCTAATATTTTTTTCAACTTTCTTAACTACCTGAAAGCATAACTGTAAGAGGAGCCATGCATTTCACTTATAACTTTTACCAGATGTGTAAAAAAAATATAAATACTGGTATTTTTCGATTTATACACTCAATGCTAAAAGATAAAAAATGCGTAAGTCTCCTGTTAAGTTCAACTTCTCTGCTTACAGCAGAGCATGGTTTAAATTCAAATAATATTTGCAGTTTTTAAAAGATACCGTAACAAAGCTTTAGATTAAAATAACTTCTAACAATATATAACAAGTATTTCATCAGTTTTTCAAATTATTCATACAAACATTAGCTTTTCAAAGAATTATTCTTCAAATAATTCAAAAAATATCATCATTATAGTGGATTTTAATATTTAAAAGCCATTTTATTTGATACCTGTCACCACAGTTGGGAAATAAAACCCTCAGAAATTTATATCCTACACTCTTCACTCAAAGAGGGCTTCGTTTTTACTCCATTTACAAATCTGTAGCTTTGGAAACATTATATACCAATTGAATGCATCAGAAACATTTGCAATTCTTCCAGGAAAACTTTTTGCGCCTTTCAGGCTATTTATGGGTCACGAAGGTTGCTATTTCGTTTTTATGGGAGGCCGGTTTTTCCTCGCACGCTTTTGATATCACCCGAAAAGATTTTTCTTTCGTTCCTTTCTTACTCTTTCCTCTTTTTTTTATTTTTTTATTGTAGGTCCATTGAAGAGATGGAACATAAAATATTTCAGTGCCTATATAATAAAAGGTAGGTGTTTTCTGTATAAATTGTTTTGAAACACTTTTACAGCCTTTTATAAAATTGCCGAATTCAGTTTGAAGCAGTTGAACGAAAATATTATTTAGACGTTAACTATTATTAGAAAAATGATAAAGAAATTTTTGATGTACTCATGTTTAAGATTTAAAAAACAAATCAGATGCAATTGGTTATAGGTATAATAAGGTATTTTTTTAAATGGGTAAATTGCTTTATCAATCAATAAAATTGCCTGATCATTTGTACTTTTAATGCTGTTGTAAATTATAAAATCAGGGAGAGATTTATTCATGTATAACACTTTTGTTTTTTTCCCTTGTGTCATAGAAAATGCTCCTCATTTGAAGATTTTATCTGAATAGTGCTGTTTCATTAAATTGAAATAGTACAGGTAACTTTTTTACTTTTGTGAAATAATATAGGAATTTCATAATTACTATAAAACACATATTCAAGAAAGTACTAGTGTTGCAATTAAAAATGGAAGGATACAATTTCGGTACTACTTATGCACATATGTGTAAAATATGCTTTGAAGAGACAGTCCTGGAATTCTTCAACGCTCATTATTTTTAGTAATCTGAAGGAAATAGTCAAATGTTTATATATTATCAAGATTTCTTTATCCAAACCAGACACAGAGAACTAAATACTAAGGCAGAAAGCAGGAAAGAGTGTTCATGATAAAGTATTCTGAACTTATATAATTCTAAAAAAAGAATTTGCCACAGTATTTTGGTTTTTCATTCTTTGACTAAAAAAAGGGAGCTCTGTAACTAAATATTAGTCTAAAATATTTGCAATGTCATGTTAATTTTAAAATTAATATAATTTCCTGTGCAGTTCCCACAACTCTAATCAAAAAGAATTTAAATTTATAAATTTACTCATGTCCGTATTAAGGAATATGCATTTTTACGCAAAGCTGTGAAATGGCACATAATATTAAAAATAAACTATTTTAAATAAAAGATTTTACTAGACATAATGTTGATTATTCCTTTTCAAAACTAATTCGTGTTAATGTGTAGAAATATATATTTTCATTTAATAAGATACTAGTATCTCATTAAATGAAAAAAAAATTTCAGATAAATAATTCTAGATCGTGTAATTTTTTTTTTCAGAAAAAAACCTTGTCAATGCCAAAAATTTTGATAAAGAATAATATATTAAGACTTCAAACATATGACAGACAAAAAAAAAATTCCTTATTGAAATCTAAAATCGATAATTTTACACTGATTTTTGTCACATACACGCACACTTATAATTTAGAACAAAAACTTTCACCTCAGCTTCCACTAAGATTAAATTCTATAGCTCTTATTTCTGTTTCACCAGTTTTCAATTTCCGGTCAAGGTATCACAACCAATGCTTCGCAATCACCCAAAAGAACTTGCAACATTCTTTCCGATTTCAAACAATTCTTCGCCGGTCTTCAAGAGGAAAGCGACCCACCAAAGCTTTCTGGGATGTACACATTCATGTACTGAAGAAAGACAAAGTAAAATTGCGTCTTCCACAACAAAAACAAAGGGTTCACCGCCGTCCCTCTCCCAGCCTCCTCTCTTTCCTTCAAAACTCAAAAAATCACGGAACGCTGGAGAGGAAGGCCACCACACACAAAAAAAGAATTGAGTTTACAGATTTTCACCTCAATAAATCCATTCGCCCTCATTCGCGCCACGAACAAACAAACACTGGCAGCGGATGCCTCAAACTATGAACAAACCTAGAAGAAAAAGATAAGGAAAAAAAAATATTTTCCCTGGAACCCACCCCCCTCTCCTTTCTCCCAAAAACGAAGGTAAATACGAGGAAAGGAAAGGTTGGAAGGCGAGAGTGGTTGGTTGAGGGAAGGGTCAGAGAGAATAAAAAGAAAGAAGAAAATGAATCTGGCATCACGCAAAGGGACCTCCACAATAAACAGTTTCAGAAATCGAAATCAACAAAGATCAAGTTTCAAGGGATGCCCGGGCGCTGAGAACAAGGCCAGGTGTTACCCCCCTCCAGGATCTCATCAGACCACAAATTGACTGGCCACCCTAAAACTACAGGAACAAAAAGGGGCTTTCCATTAACGCTCCCCCTGCCTGCCTTCCTTTTCCTTTGCGGAAGGATGACCAGCCTCCAGTCGCTGCCCCCCTTTCAAATTTTCTGGTAGAAAGAAGGAACGCAGTAAACGAATTTCGCTCGCTAAGTTTTACCAAGAGGAGGCTTTATTTTTTTCACTAAACTAGAATGACAATGTAGTTGAGGATATAATAAAATCTGTATCATATTTAATGGACAGGTTTCATTCTAACGGTTATGTTAAAGAATTTCTGCTACAGAAAATCTCCAATTTAGATAAAGTTTGCTTACTTCCGCAATTTTCAACCTTTTATTATCCGAGACACAACTCTTCATAACATTTTTACTCTATCACATTAACTAATTCTAGGCCCGGATATTGAGAATTAATATCTTGAGACAATTCCCACCTCGGTATTTGTGATTTGCCACCACTCAATTGTAATTGTTGTAAATAATTCAATCGTTCAATAGTAATTATTTTAAATAATTATTTTTCTTCAAACAACTGTTTTCTGTTGTTCATTGTTTTACATAACAAGTGCTATACTTCCTGTGAAATCAAAACTATCAGGTTATTTTTAACTATTTATATTTTTTCATGTTCGATTGCACTAGATGTTGATCAAATGTTAATCACGTTATAAGGATAGAATAATATTTACTATACGTGACTTTTATTAAAATAACGCAAAAATCTAATGAAATTATGATTTTTTTCTGATATTTTATAATGGTTAAACCGAATCATTTGTTAATTTTTATACGATTAAGATATCTCTGAAACATGCAGGCATGACAAAATGAATACCGAAATAAAATTGAAGATTAAATTTATCAAAAAGTGGCAGCAAATGCAATATCATATAATTCTAAAGGGCGATGATTAGGGAGCCCAAAGTGAACATTTTACTAGAAGCGAATACAGAACTTTGTATTTTTAAAAGATCATCACTGTATGCGGTAGAACCTCAAATATCCTAACTGACTTTGGACTGTAATTACCTCCGATAATTGAGAACATGGTTAATTGTATCTATATATTAAATCACAAATTCTTCTTAATGTTTTTATTTGTATGTTTTCTTAATTTTTTTTTATTTTTAAGTTTATACAAATGAATCTACCAATACTACTTCATATTCATTCTTTAATGAACTCAAAAGATCAATCAATGATAAGAGGATACCTTTATTTATTATTTTGTCTTTTAAATAACATCTTTATTACCAATAACGACCTTTCTACAAGCTTCGCATTTTGAAAATCAATTAATACCAATTTTGACACTATTTCTGAAAATTCCATTGACTTTATTAAAAATAAATAAAAATGAAAATGAAATCTATGATCTCAAATTTCAAGTTATCATGTGAGAACATTATTTTTAAGTCATTATTTGTCTTAATTAATTTAAGTCATTAACCACTTTAAACCGGTTTGAAACAATCACGAGACTTCTCTATTGGTCTCTATCCCTTTCTCTCTCTCTCTCCGTTTCCCTCTCCCTCTTCTCTCTCTATATATGTATATACATATATATAAATCTTTTTTAACATTCATTTTCAATTCTTCTAGCTGGTAAACAAAGTTTTGGAGCTCGACCGATTTTGAGATGAAATAACAGCTATGATGTCATAGTTCTACGTCAACCTTTTAAAAACACATCTGCTGTCAAAGAAGCATACGTAATAATAATGCAATACTGATAAAAGCAGGTAAAAAATATATGCGATTAAAAGATGATCATGAAAATTGCCATTTATGCTTTATTAAATGCCTACACGATTTCGAGCTTCAAAATCCCCAAACCAAAACAGCATCAGGTTCCCACATGATAATAATATTCAATTTATTTTTTATTTTTGCAACCGAATTGATGGTAAATCGGTTAATCGAGGCTCTGCTATTCATGGTTATTTTGCAATTATTCTTGTTTTCTTACTAATGTTAATACTTTTGAAAGCTAATCTTCTACATTTTGCTGCATTTATGAGTACAAATGAGTGTACAAATATTCTTTTAAACTTTTTCTTGAATTTTTAGAAGAAAAGAAGAGTCATATTTTAAAATTGATTCTTGGTATTTAGAGATATTATTACATTTTATTCACTTGATACTGAACATTTGCGCGAATGTTTGAGGATATTGAAAATGACCTTATGAATTTCAATATAATTTACTAATCCGAATATCCTCGCTCGCATTATAAAGTTTCCAAAACTTTAATGCGAGCACTTTTAGGCGACTCAGAAATGAATTATAATTTAGAATCTTCGTCTAATAATTATTTCTAAAAAGTAAAATGTGCATTCATTGAAAATCAGTAATATTTATTATAGACAAAGTCAAATAAATACAGTTATTACTTTTTCTTTCGTTTATATTTTTAAATTCCTATTCGCAAATTATGTCATAATTTGCGATTATTCATTTTTTAATTTTTTTTCTTTATTTTACGTTAATGTGATCAAGCAAGATAACATTTTATTTGAAAAGAAAATTAACAATATTCTCCAGAACTTTCTGTTTCTGTCTCCAGAAAATTCTACTTTAAAGAGAAGTAAGCAACTGTTGGAGGAGGCAGAGCAAACAAGATTCGGAGAATGACTCACTCACAGTCTTGCTCCCCTGCATCTCACAGACCCCACTCTCGGAACAAGGGGGTGGAACGGATGACGCACGGGCGGCACAGCCCAGATAAGACCCTCGACTTTTCTATTTTCTCCTGCCCTTCCCTACCCTTTTACTGAGATTTCCTACGACGCCCCCATTAGAAGTGTAATCAAATTTGATATTTCCATTCTGAGTAGGATTTTTAAAGCGATTAAGTGTTCTAATTTGTGGCCCATCAAAGAAAACTACTCCGCTATTATTTGGAGAACTTTCCTATTTGTTTAAACTATGTTATTCAGAAAAGTATTATAATTTTTGCTCACTTCTTGGTGGATTTTAATTACTCTCTTAAATCGCATACACTATATTTACATAGAAAATTGAAATTTTTATTACTTATGTTAAGCATGGTAAAAATAGATTTTATATTACGAAATGGAAATGGACATTGTAACCTATATGATTTTATAGTATAAAATATGTCAATTGCTTTCAAATTTTTATTTTATTTATTATTTCTTTACTTATTAGATGAAATTGGTAAAATGCCACATTAACTTAAATTTCGAATGAGTATTTTTAAATGCAAACAAGCTTCGCAATTATGAAAAATAAAAGGCAAAATCATATAATGAAATTTTTTATATACAAATCAAGTAAATTGTCACAAATATGATAAATAAATTATTTGAAATTTATTCACAATATTTTGTCATGCAAGATTGGAGTAAACAACATTTGAAATATTTATAGAGACGAAGACAAAAAAAGTGAAAATAATAAATACACTTAAGTAACATAAATATATTCAAAAATTAGCTATTTTAAATTTTACTATTCAATAGAGAGGAAGACGATATTAGACCTGATATAATACGTCTTGTTCTTAAACACCAGTACTTTTTAAGGTCACTGGCCAAACTAAATATATCTATTACAAACTACAAATAAGTATTTTTTTTAAATAATTTAAGTGGAATTAGCTTCAAATTATTCATGTTTGGTGATAAAATAACTTTATTATGAAGGAATACTTTTATTTGTCTATTTGCTAAGGGATGTTTCCAAAATGGCAAACAAAGTATTGTTGATTGTAGTTTTATCAATCGTGAAAGGTATCCATAATTTTTACTTAATCATTTTGTTACAAATATTTATTTTTTAATATTAAGTTTTTTTGTAGCAATAATAATTAAAATTGGATTCAGTTCAAAGTTTCTTCACACTTTGCCTATGTTACTATCTGTTTCGGGACAACGATGTTCTTAAGGTTTTGTTTGAATTGAAAAGTTCAAAGTAGCATCCATTAAAATCACAGGTGAGGGACTAATTGGTTTTAAAAATGCTCTTAACCTGGCAACAGCAAATTAAGTGAAGTCAGCGCTACTCATGAATCGATGTCAGATCAATTATCGGGATATCGTTTGGCGTACTTTCTTAACTGTCAATCCGATAATGCAGACAGGTTCCTTCGACTTGGGCACAAACGATCTTTCCTAATGTTCGCTTTTCGCGCGCTAATTATCGCCTTCGTTTTCATTTTTAAGGGGGGAAAGAAAATAACATTAGTTATTGCCTTTAATTGCAGAATTTTCACCTACCGGTTCGTTCGCTGCGACAATTACCCATCGATTCTTTTGCTGGTATCTTTTGTCGTAGGAGCGAGAACCCTATTGTTGGGCCTTATCGTCTGCTATTGGAAGGAAGAGGAACAATGGGGGATTTTGCACTGGCAGACGATAAGACGTTCCGCCAGCAATTAAGGACGCCCCGGAATCTGCGTCCGGAAAAGAAAAAGACGCTCATTTGCAAGGCCCCTTCTAATGTCTTTGTCAGATACCGAGCACTGTTCCAACTGCTGCAAAATATGCTGCTGTTGGAACCATCATGGCTGTTTAAAGTGGTCAGATCCGTAGAAGAACTGGATGAGTTTCAGAATATTCCTTAGAAAAAAGAAGAAGAGCAGGATTTTTTTTCTGAAAGTTAATTAAATAATAGGAACTGACACCAATTAATTAATACACAATTTTCCTTTAAAACGTAATTTATAAGTTGTGAAGACTTAATTTGACGAAATTAATTTTGCAGATATATGCTATAAAGCATAAGAGATAAGTATAAAAATGTTAAATTTTCTCAATCAAACTGATAATTGATTTTTTTATCTGAAATTTCGCAATACAAAATACCTAACCAGAAGTTTCAATTCTTGTCCCTTTTATATGCTGATATCTTTCCGCTATCAAACTTCATTGGTTACATACCAATGAATCGCAAGAGAATTTTATTTAAATGATATATACGGAGAACTCTAAATGTCATTTAATGAAAAAAAAATTTCATTCCTCAACAATAAAAAACGGTTAAAGGTTTCAAAAGTTTTATTATAAGAAAACAAGTTATCGAGTCTTGTAGGTTTAATATAGATTCAAGTCTCGATTTTATCTGAGGTAGATATTAGTTGAAGCCAGCTTAAATTATAGTTGATTAGGAGTACTAATCAACTATAAAAAAATAACTTCAAAAATAAATACTAACCAACTATTTAGAAATTTAGATCGCATTCACGCACAAAAAAATATGGTTTTATTTGACAATTGAACAAAGACATATTTTCAAAGCAGAAATATTCAATTTGGCATCAATACGAAATATCAGGCAGCGTGCAAAAAAACTCTGCTGAAAGTTATTTTCGATTTTAATTGTGACAATAAGTTTGAAACGTTTTAACTTCACATTTTTTAAATTTTCCTATTAATGTCTTATAAACTAAATTTAAAATATTTTTAAAGATTCTATCAAGGGATTTACATCTTTTTCTTTCTGAAAATCGTTATTTCCTAAAGATGTGAAGTGTGATTTAAAAAAAAAAATATATCGGGTATAGTAACCTACACTCAAGGTTAAAATACACCGCAAGAAGATTCTTGACAGATATTGATAATGAACTTTCAACGCTTGCAAATTTGCATGATCTCAGTTAATGTTATTTCCCTGCATTATATCTTTGAAAAATAAGAGTGCGGTGTGGCCGTTGCTTTTGTCGTGATAAAGAAATTTGAATGGAGAATTTGCATAAAATGTTGTGGAAAATCTAACTATATATATATCTCATTGAGGTGGACTGAAGAGGTTCTCCAAGACCGTAAAAATGACAAAATTAATGACATCCAAAATACTGACAATTGTCAAAACACCACAGATGCGTTTCAGCTGTGAATGAAAATTGTAGAATCACACTATTCAAGAATTGTCTGAAGAACGCATCATTAACTATGGTTTTGTTCAGATAAGTTCATTCTTATTGAGTATTGGACGTGTGTCAGCCTAATTTGTGTCAAAACTACTTTTGTCCAAAAAATAGGCTGTTTTTTTTTTCAATAATACTTGATCTCCTGAAATAGGAAAGGAAGTAGAAAAGGAAGAAACAGTTTTGAAAAAATACTAAAATGGGATGAATCCTGGTTTATGGCAAAATTGGGTATTCAAAGAAGATACAGCGCAGTTTTCAATGCCATAATACATGTGATGGCATTGCATTTTCAAAGCATTAATATAGAAAATTAACGGAAGATAAAAGTTTTCACCCATGGCACATGCGCTAAATGAATTAAGATATTGTAAATTTATTATAATAAAAAAAATATGTTGTAAATTTGAGGATACAGATACTTTTTAATCACATCTTGTAACTTATTAAGAAAGAAAAGACAAAAAGGAAAAATAATCCTATTTATAACGACTTTTTCGTAAGACATTTAATGTTTCGAATGCTGTAAAATATGCTGGTGTAATAGCTCTCAAATATGTCTTCAACTATTCTTCCAAAAGAAAACAAAAGTAAGAGTGATTGAAAATATGCTCTGAAAATTTAAATATAAGAATTTGATGCTAATAGATTAATAAATTTTATTTTTTAGTCTGTTAAGCATACCTTGATAACTTTATTTTAAAACCCACGAGCAAATGGGATATAAGTCTGGTTCACATTTGCGGAATACCCGCAATAAGATATGAAAAGCAAGTATTGGAAATTCTTTTTCATCTGATATTTGCCAATCTTTCAGTTATGGATTTCTTTCCCTTTTCAAAGATCGAAGATGCTGATGTTGAATCAAATCTTTTAAAACAGAAAATTTGCTTTTCCGTAAAGGCTTGAATTTTTTTCAACGTAAGAAATTGGCTGGATTTGTTGGATTGGATTTTGTTGAACTTTCTTTTATAGTTTGTTAAATTTTAAAGCACAAATGCTTTCGCTCTTGAATACATCTATCCAAAATTCTAGAGTGAGATTTAAATTCCTTCTTACCTTTAGATTTCTTGTCATGTAATGATGAATTTAGTATATTAAATGTAAAATTTCAGTTTTTCGGTTTTTATATTAAAATAACGAGAGAATCCTGTGATTTACAATTTCCCTTTAGAGTCAGAAATTAATTTTGTTTTAAGACATCTATATTTTACTTTTAAGAGGACACAACTCAGAAATGCCCTTCTAAACTCTATAGTTTGTTTTAAATAGAATTTATTTTTAAATAAACGAAATCAGCTAATTTTCTTTTATATTAAAATTAGCAATATTATACGTAAATATTTTGATTATGAATATATTATTCGTACCTCAGATTATTATTTTTTAAATTTTCTATGTATCTTTTTGTACCATCTTAGTAAGAGACTCTTCCTTTTTTTCACCAAGAAATTGAGCGATATCAATTAATTCGAACGACACATGAAATACAATTTTATTTCTGAAAAAAAAATAAGTACAGACAATTTTGAAATGTAAACGAGACGGTTATTCTTTTGTTGCAGTTTTGCTCTCCCCCCTCCCATTTTAAAACTTTCGAATATCTGTCTATTAATAAGCATGCAAATTTTTTAAAATCTTTCTCCAAAACCAAATCCGTTTAAAACTTTAAAAAAAAAGCGTGAGTAAGTTTTTACCACAGGGAACTATCGTATTAAAACTCTTCGATTTTCAAATGAAATGGAGAACTAAAGAAACAAAAGAAGAATCAAAGATCATCGCTTTTGTGTGTGGTGAAGCAATAAAAATTATTCGAAATATTTCCTAATAACGTTCAAAAGAACAAAATCTAAAGAACGAAGAACTCATTTTTAAATCCTAAAAATTGGAAATAGAAAAAAAAAATTAAACAAAACTCGAAGTAACAATACAAAAAAAAATTAAGAAGAACGATACTGCTAAAGGCATGCTACACTACAACTTTAATTTAAAATCACCTTCACTTCAGTTGAAATTTAACACCTGGAGAAAAGAGAGGAAATGCAGACGATAGAATATTTCGCCAGCTCGCTCCGCTCAATTAAACTGCATTATTAAAAACAATTCGGGTAAGAAACGCGCTCCGTTTCTCGTTTTATCATTAAGGAGTTTTAGGAGAAAGAGGAAGGGGAGATACTCTGACCCTCTTTCCGACCTCCCCCCCCAGTAATGATGCGGTGTGTAATTTGATTACATTTGCATGTAAATGCCGAACCCTGCGGTTTTAATAGGAAACTGTTCCCATTTAGGACTTATTTTACAATGGACGCAAAATATTTTCTTAAATCGTGCGTGGGATTTTGCTTCTTTTGCGATGATAGCAGAGCTAGAATGGGTTAAAAGTGCCCCTGTCTGAAAATGCCGTTTATTCATTATTATTGAAGTGAGAGGAAGAAAAGTTCTGGAGTAATCGACGAGTAATCTGAGAAGTTATTTACATAAGAAAAGGAATGAATGTATTCGCGTATTAGGATGTGGCTGAAACAGGTAAATGTTCCATCTTAGCGTGTGGAGATTTTTCTGGAAAATAATTAAAATTTAGGCTGAAAATAAAAACTTATAGGTAACGCAAACTATTTCAAGGCCTTAATAATGAACTTCTGAATATCTGTTTTAATTTAGTAAAAAATACATTTAATATTTATTACTTTTACTAGTTAATTATGCTTTTTATTTATTAAGTACTAGCCGCCTTTGGCGACCAGCTGGTTCGCCAGTATTACCGCTCGCTACAATTTTCAATTAAATATTTTAAGTAACTGGTCTCTTAATAGATTCTCAAACAAAACATTTTTAATCTTCAAATTTTGATAGTCATACCAAACTTATACTGTTTAGATCGTTTCGTTCAATTTACTATATATATTTTGCTAATTTGTTGTCATTTCCAGTAAAACTTCAACTTTAATTTAAAGGGGAAATGATGAAATTGCAATTAATATTAAGATATTTTTTTCAATAAAACCAAGCGTTTTATTTTATTTATCATCTTTATTGTTATTTATTTATTTATTTATTATTATTATTATTGAATATGAGTATTGCCAACAGAATCGCTCGGTATTTAAGTCTTATCTGAACTACAAAATATTTTTCATAATTTATGTAATATCTCAAAGAATAATTCAACAAAAACTTCTCAGATTCAGCATAAAATTCAGTTTTTAGTTTTGCTTTCAAAAGGATTGAAATGAAATCAATACTAATATTTTGTTCCGACATATAAATATATTTCAAAAATTATGAAGTCTAAATTTAATGCAGTAAGGTATCATATACTGAGAAATATTCGGGATACACCAAATTTTAAATAAATGAATGAATGTTTCTATTTTCCACGATCAACTAAGACTTATTTATGAAGTTTTGAATGTTAAAAATTTAGAAAAACTCAGCATTTTCATAATCTTAGGCCAATTAATCTTGAGAAACCTGCGCGCTGATTGGCTTATTTTCTTTGAAACGATCGATGGAAAATCTAAATTCATCCTTTTTTTATTGAATAGTGATATATAAATTTTCATAAATCAGTCAGTTTAAGTGATTTAGTTGATTGGAAATTAATTCTTTTTATTTAAAATATTAGTGTTTCAAGAACATTTTGTTCATCGTGATTTCCACAGCAGAAGATTTATGTAAAATCAAAAATTCGTTATTTATTAGAGCATTTATTGAATCAAGTTACATAAAATATAATCATTTTCCATTTAGACCATTTTAGCATATCTGTGTCTTACTAAAGGTTTACAAATTAGCTGTGTGGCCCTGATTTGAATGAATATCCTGTTCATATTAAACAAAACTTACCTTAAAATGAAACTGATTTATTGGATTAATAATATAGAGAGTGTAAAAGATAATAAAATAATTTTTCTTGAATTTATTTTTTTAGAAAAAATAGTACTTCATATTTGTTTCATTTCCTATAGACACGTGCCGAAAATTATATTTTTGCAGATTTCATTTCCAAAAAGATTTAATTTATTTTAAATTGGAGCTTTAATCAATGTGATGGCCACACTTTGAAAAAAGTTATTTTTTTCCCATCAATGCGAAATGTGCTCGTGCAGCTTAAATTTTATTTTTATTTTGCACGAAAAAAATTGTTGAAAAATATAGTTTAAATATTTATTTAAAAATTCATTAAAAATAGAAATTAAATTTGGTTAAAGCATTGGTATCATTTAAAAGATAAATTTTTTATCTTTAACTTGATGCAAAAATCTTTTTTGTGCGTTAATATTTTCAGAAGTTATAGCAGAAACACGCCAAAATTTCGCTTAATTTTTAAATAAATAAAATTCTAATTAAAAATTCGAAAAAATAACCCCCAAGTGCACATTTCCGGCCTCCAAGGTATACACGTGCCAAATGTGGTAGCTGTAAGTTGAATGGTCTGGCTTGTAGAGCGCCAACACGCACACGCACACACACACACATTGAGCTTTATTATAAGTATAGATAAATGATGCTATAACTAGAGTTTGTTTGAAAAAAAATCTGCTACGGGAAATAAATAATTCTTGATTCTCTGCTCTGAGATATATTTTATTCACAGAAACTTTAAAAAAGATATCAAAATCTTTTATCAACGAAAGAAGAAGGAATTATTTGTTATATAGTGTAACTTTAGATTTCATTATATAGTAAAAGTTCTACTTAGTGTGCTTCTATGCTAAATAGTAAATGTATATAAAAATTGTAAAGAAATATAGTGAAAAAATTATTACGAAAGAACTATTCAATATAATACGGTAAGATTTTTACTATGGAATTGCCATGTTCTTAAATTGCTTTAATCCAACAGACAATGCAACTGACTCAGAAATAGCGATTTAACATTCGATAGTTATCAAAATGGGATCACGATTTGAAAAGTTCAACAAGGTTTTTTTTGATTCCATGAATTTAAATTCGCAATTACTGCTCAATATTTAATCTTACAGTTACATAAAAGGTAAAGAATTTTGCAACACCAGGTGAGAATGTTGATATACTTACAGTTAGGATTACAGATGGCTTATATAACGTGACAGCCTAAATGCTGAACAAAATATGACAGAAATTGCAAATTATATCTTTATGTTTTGCGAGCTCCCAAGGTGCTTACACAAAAATTTATTGATGTATTGAAACAATCATATTCAAATTCTAAATCCCATGTCCGTAATAATTTAATGAAAAACTGAAAAATATGGTACTTGGAAATCAATAAATCAATTTTTAAAATAGAATTTTAATGCTAAAAAAGATTAATTTTATCACGTTCTCAAAACGAACTAGAATTTTTGCATTTTCCAGGATTAGATGATATCTCATTAATATCATCTCAAATCAATAAATCCCAATGAACAAAAAAAATCAGCTAAACAAAATTCATATGAAAACGTCAGCTTCTGATTATTTTTAACTTTTACAATCAACTCTTCAAGAAAAAAAATTTTTCACACCATCTGACTAACATATATATGGTGATAAAATAGTAATAAGCCATTGAGGTATTGAATAGTTATAAACTATAGTTTAAAATCTCCTGGTCTATAAAATTTGTTAAATATTTAACTTTTTTAATTTGTAAAGAAATTACAGCATAAAAATATTCAAAAATTTCTTTGTCTTATCAAAATTTATTTGTAAAAAATAAAGGTATCTCTTAAGCACCTTAATGGTTTTCCTGGAGTATATTATTTTTGCTTCTAGATCAAAAAGGATAAAAAAAATGGCGGAACATTTTTGTGTGCATAATTACCCTGATGTTGCACAAACTTCTGTCATTTATTAATGAAAGTTTAACACTTCTTCTTGGGAAAAACTTTGGTCAACATGAAAAGGACGATTGGCTAAAAGAAAACCCCCATTCAACTTCTTCCGAGTAAAAAAAGACCCCCTAAAAAATTTATTCCCGAAAACATGGCGAAGAAATCAGGAGGGGGGCTTACTTCATATAATCGTTATCATCCTGCTTAGAGCCTCCGATAGATAAAAGGTCTTTTGATAAAATGATAAAAAGGAATCAACAACAACAACAACGTTCTGGTCCGAAGTTTATAAAAAGACGCGAAAAAATAACGAAAGTTGTCGGGAGAAAATTTCTTTTAGCAGCTGTTGGGGGGTTTTAAAGCTAAATTTATATAGATATATTTATAAAAAAGAGCATCCCATAAATTGGCTAATGGCTTTTCCAAAAAGAAAGGGGCTGGACCTTAAACTGCCGGGTTAATAAAAGGACGAATCTGTTGTCTGCTTACAGCAGGTGTCTTGCCACCCTTGTAAAACAGGGCCAGCTCGCGACCACTTACAACAAATTACTCAAGCTGATTCTGTCATTTCTGGACCGCAGTTTTTTTCACAATTTTTTACACCGTTGCCAAACGACGATCCACCAACTTTAAAACTCTCTTCTATCATGTGATTAATGGGCATGACTGTAGCACAAAAACCCGAAACGGGGGTGTGGTCCAATCTTTGGTCTAATTGGTGGCAAGAAACAAGTTTCCGCGGAATTTCTGGGGTGTATGGCGGCGGGAAATATTTTTTTTTCTACTCCCACATAAAGTAATTTCTAAATATTTTCTTGAATGGGACATCTTTTGAAGAGAAGTGATTTTTCTCCCACTTCATATGGGTCCTTTTTTTTTCCATCTAGTCAGTGACATAACTTTGTCCTCTAAGACGTTAGTTGTTTTTCAGCAACAACGAAGACTTTTTTTTAAAGATTTTTTTTCGTTCTTTTATGAGTTCGTTGTTTCTTCTGTTCTCTTTTAAGTTGAAGAAAAGTTTGTGGCCGCCCTTTCTTTTTATTCTTCTAAGCTATCGTCCAGGATAGTTTATTGCGGATAAAGACTATAAAAGCGTTTAGCTGTCAAATACAAGTGTGTTCTGGGGTTATTCCTGTCTGAAAAAAATCACATCAATAAGTGTAGCAAGCTTCTGCCTTTTTTGAAGAATAGTAGGGAAAAAAGTCTTTTGGACGATGTATAATGCGAGAAGCGCTGGAGGGATTTTTTTAACACCCTCCCCTTCCTTTCGGGGGTTTCAATTTTCTTAGTTAATATCATTGTGATGATCATTGTGGCGGAAAATAAATGGCTTTATATCCATTCAGAAGCATGCATTTATTCTTGATAAATAATGAATTATTGTTTTTATAAACACTATTTATAAGCTTTTGTTTCAAAAAATGCGTTAGAAAGGAGTTTGAATTCATGACTAAGAACTTGTACAAAATAGCAAACAAGTTCAAAACTCAAAAGTTTTTTTTTTCATTTTCTTTTTAATAAAACAAGAAAATATTTTGAAAATCGAATTTCAATGAAAAGGACTAATTTAATATTCTTTACGTCATGACATTTTTACTGTCATTATTTGTCACAAGCAATGAAGAATTGACTAAAATTATATTTTTCAGTATAAGGTTTTGATAAATTATTCCTTTCAGTGTATTCATCTTAATATACAATGTAGTTACATATTTATACATTACATATTTATACCATGTTCAAGAAATTCTAAATGGGAAAATAATTGTAATTGTAAGATTTTATTCCATATTTGCGAGTGAAGCAGTTTTAAATCATGCGTTTTGTTTTTAATCAAAACAATGTTTCAAGGGCCATGTAAACAATTAGCAAAAATATTTAATTCATGGTTAATACTGAACATAAATTCATGAATAGTAAAAAAAAATTAAAAAAAATAGTGTGTTATTCCTCTAAATATTAATTTCATTATTTTTTCAGAAGTTTTGACATTTTATCCCGTTTGTAAAATCAAACAATTAGAATAAATGGAAAGCCATTTATTGTATTGTTCTCGCTTGCAAGTGGATGATTCGTTGAAAATTAAATGTTGAATAGAATTTTTTGTTTACATTTTATATCAAGTTTCGTTCCAAAAAATTATTTTAATTCTAAAAGGAAATAATTATAATAAATAATAGAATTATAAAAAAATTAATTTTAAATATAATATTTGACAAATAAGGTATTTAAAATGTTGATTTCAAATAAATGCATTCAATACAATCTTATAATTTAATAAGGAGTTTTCCAACTGTCAAATTTCATTGCTTCTAACTTCAAATAAATAAAGTAAAAAATTTACCTCAGTTAAAAATGAACTTATTACGATAAATAGTGAAGATATTAAAATTTACATTTAAAATATAGTAATTAAAGGATATTATATTTAAAGTGTTAATCCTAAATAAATGAGTTAAGTGTAATTTTTTTGAAATTAAAATCGATTTTTTTGTTGTTAAGTTTAATCTCTTCAAATTCCAAATAAACAAATTGGAGTTTTCAAGGGAGATATATATGGCAATCTAAACAAAAAAAAGTATTAAAATCATTTTAGAGAAATTTATTTATTAATGTAAGTTTATTTTATGAAGAAGCAATTGTTTTCTCTTTTTTTAAGACGTTAAGAAGGTTTTTAATAAAACAAAATAAGAGAAAAAAATTAATAAAAATATATTTTCCCAATGGAACGCCTGCTCTCTAATTATTATGATTAGCATTTCAAGTGGTAATATTAAAGAATCTCAATTTCCAATTCAGCTTCAACTTTAAACTTCTTTTTAGGAATTAAGTGAAAGCATAATTACCTAAATCTTTTGTGTGATTTATAATCTCGATATTCATCATCACACTTAATGTCAGAAAAGTTATTATTCATCCTTAATTACCCAAAATGTAGCAATAAACTGTAATATATTAATAATGGTAAACGGTTGTTAGGTGATACGTTTCGATTGAACTATTGTGACGATCAAATAAGTGAATGAAAAACGTATTGAAAGCTTGTTATTGATCATATTATTGGATAAAGTTTAAAGCTTAATAATATTGTTTATCATTTAGAATTTGAACAGTAAGGATATGAAGAATTAAAATAAGTAAAAAATAATTTCAGATCATTATAAACATATTTATTATCCGGCATACAATCCGTAAATTCCGTTATGTGATATGCATGATGGAAAAAAAATCGTTCAAAACCAGCTTCGACTAGAGCTACCAACTTTGACTCGAAGTTACTTTCAGTAGTAAATGGTCATTGAGTAAGTGATTTACAACATTTTAGTTAGATTATTTAATCAAATATTAAGCGTAATTCTAAGGTTTTTCCTCAATAATAAGTATTTTAGACATTTTAAATTTTAAAAATAAAGCCTTTCAGTGATATCAGTTTTATTATTGTGCAGTTTTTTTTTAATTTTCATAAACGTTTCAAAATATTTTTTGCATATATTTTGCAACAATACTTTTCATTGTTGTTATATATATTCTTTCGTACAAGCTACTCAACTGCTTTATAATTCTTTTGTTAACCAATCGAACATTATCTTGGACCTCAAGTAAAAAGTGGAATTAACGCATAAAAAGTCTAAAATTATTTCCATATGTCTATTGCTTTAATAAAACATATGTTTTATTAAAGCAATAGACATCTGGAAATTGTTTGGGACAATATGGGGAGGGGGTTTGGTCATTGATATGGGGGTCTGGAAATCATCTGAGCAATACATATATGCACTATTATTAACAAATGATATGTATACATAAGTACTATTGATATTATTAATATTGGTTACTTGCCTTGCTCTCTAATTAGATGCCATCTTCTATTTTGAGAATTTTTCGTCGTTTTTTAAATGAGAATCCATCGAATACTTGAGACATTTGAATATTCCATGAAATTTTTGTTGTTGTTGTTAATGAATCATAACATTTATGAAAAACTTGATTATTGTTTGAAATTGTAAAAGTATGGTAAAACGATGCACGCACTATGTACACTAAACGGTTGCGGGTTTTATGCAAAATAATTAGCGCGAATATTCAATAAAACATAAAAACAGTAGCATGTTATTTTCCATGCATTTCTTTCTAAGTCTGTTTACGTCCATAAACATTAGTTGATCTATTTCTCATTCAAATTTCAATGTTACGTTGATAAAAATAGTTTTCCACATTTTATTAATATTAAATGCAATTCTCTTTTAAAAAAACTCTCGAATACTTTTGAAAAATTATATATATATTAATACAAGTATTAAACGTTATTTATTGTAGAGCGTATATTTGCGACTTCGGGTTTACTTGGCGATTTTCAAATTTTACAAAAATTGCGAGCTTTATTATGTACTAGCCACCTTTGGCGACCAGCCGGTTCGCCAGTATTACCGCTCGCTACAATCTTCAATTAAATATTTTAAGTAACTGGTCTCTTAAAGGATTCTCAAACAAAACATTTTTAATCTTCAAATTTTTATAGTCATGCCAAACTTATATTGTTTAGATCGTTTCGTTCAATTTACTATATATATTTTGCTAATTTTTTGCCATTTCCGGTAAAACTTCAACTTTAATTTAAAGTGGAAATGATGAAATTGCAATTAATATAAAGATATTTTTTTAATAAAACCAAGCGTTTTATTTTATTTATCATCTTTATTGTTATTTATTAATTATTATTATTATTGAATATGAGTATTGCAGACAGAATCGCTCGGTATTTAAGTCTTATGTGAACTGAAAAATATTTTTCATAGTTTATGTAATATCTCAAACAATAATTCAACAAAAATTTCTGAGATTCAGTATAAAATTCAGTTTTTAGTTTTGCTTTCAAAAGGATTGAAATGAAATCAATAATAATATTTTGTTCCAGCTTATAAATATATTTCAAAAATTATGAAGTCTAAATTTAATGAAGTAAGGTATCATATTCTGATAAATATTCTGGACACACCAAATTTTAAATAAATGAATGAATGTTTCTATTTTCCACAATCAACTAAGACTTATTTATGAAGTTTTAAATTTTAAAAATTTAGAAAAACTCACCATTTTCATAATCTTAGGTCAACTAATCTTGAGAAACCTGCACGCTTATTGGCGTATTTTCTTTAAAACGATCCATAAAAAATTTAAAATTATCCTTTTTTTATTGAATAGTGATATTCAAATCTTCATAAATCAGTCAGTTTAAGTGATTTGAAATTAACTCTTAAAAGTCAGTGATTTAATTGATTGGAAATTAACTCTATGACCACCATAAAATCTGTGCTTTCTCTTGTGGTGTATGCATTCTCCTTAATATCCGATCGAATAAAACATCACATACAAAAGTACTACATAGAACTAACACATCAAAAGTAAACATAACATTTCAATAGTTGCCAAAAACAAAAGAGAGAAAAATGCAATTAATAAGCAGACGATATTTAGAAAAGTACAGATATTTAGACTGGAAAATGAAATTATCTGAAATTAAAAACAATCGCAGACGATATTTACAAAAGTAAAAATATTCAAACCTGAAAAGGAAAATATATGAGTTATTCCATCAATAAATGCCATAAGTTTGTTTACATCTTCATTATTTTATGAGTCATTAAATATCAAAATGGATCCGGGACTGAATAAACACCCTGTATAGAGAGTGTAAAAGATCATAAAAGAATTTTTCTTGAATTTGTTTTTTAGAAAAAATAATATTTCATATTTGTTTCATTTCCTACAGACACTTGCCGAAAATTATATTTTTGCAGATTTCATTTCCAAAAAAATTTAATTTATTTTCAGTTAGAGCTTTAATCAATGTGATGGCAACACTTTGAAAAAAGCTATTTTTTTCTCATGAATGCGAAACGTGCTTAATCCTCATTTTTATTTTTGGCGAAAAAAATTATTGAAAAATGTAGTTAAAATATTTATTTAAAAATTCATTAAAAATAGAAATTTAATTTTAAGATTAAAACAGTAGTATCATTTAAAAGATAAATTTTTTATCTTTAACTTCATGTAAAAATCTTTTTTGTGCGGTAATATTTTCGGCAGTTATAGCAGAAACACGTCAAAATTTCGCTTAATTTTTAAATAAATAAAATTCTAGTTAAAAATTCGAAAAAATAACCCCCAGGTGCACTTTCCCGGCCTCCAAGGTATACACGTGCCAAATTTGGTAGCTGTATGTTGAATGGTCTGGTCTGTAGAGCGCCAACACACACACACACACACACACACATTGAGCTTTATTATAAGTATAGATATAGATAAGATGATAAGATAGTTGCATTCCCAGAATTTATTTGATAATTTTTAAATTACGCCAGATCGCCAAGTTCCATTATCCTGTTAGCGACGGTTTGCGTTTTCTGGCGATTTATTACAGTGACGTAAATATATACAAATAAAATTATAAATAAATATGGCTTATTTAATCACTCTTATAGGAAATAATTTTAGTTCTAATTGAATAATTTGCCCTTCAGCATGTTTAAGAAAATTTCATTAAAACTTTGGATAAACATTTTGTAACCATAACAAAAATTTGTTTGAGGCTACTTTTTTTTATTCATTCAAAAAATCAGAAGAATCTTTTCGGTTATTGTTATATCAATAGCCATTTCTACAAAAATTCGCAGGCATTGTTACATATGTTTGAAAAATGAAAAAATAAATAATTGATGGTGTTTTAAATTTCAATGAATGAAATCAAGAAAAAGAAAGAAAAAATAAGAGGGTATTGATATAACAAGAGGATAAAAGATACTTTCATCTTCTATTT
Organism: Argiope aurantia; assembly: GCA_026543865.1. Taxonomy (NCBI): domain Eukaryota; kingdom Metazoa; phylum Arthropoda; class Arachnida; order Araneae; family Araneidae; genus Argiope; species Argiope aurantia. The sequence goes on from JAPMOR010036098.1 coordinate 54,649, forward strand.
TGAGACTTTCTTCCATTTTAAAAACTAAATTTTGTAAACTGCTAAACTGAAATTTTATTCATTTTTTTAAGGAAGTCATCGTGAAATTATTCTGCATGCATTTAAATAGCAAGGAAATATAAATCATGTTCTGTTTCGGAAATACTTCCTAAATCTAAGTTTAAATGCACCAAGTTGCTGTTTTCTCCTAAATTGAGATAAGGAGAACGCCGAATTTCAGAAATTCGATGCTGGTTGGTCAAATTTTGTAGTATTTTTAATGTATGTATAATTTCTTACTGAAAATGGTAAATCGGGATGCAATATTCAATTTTTTTAATACATATGAAAGTAAGATATCAGTTAATGTATAAGGAAAGTAATATTTTTGGTAATAGTCTTATCACAAAATAGTGATTTGAATCTTGATTTAAACTTTTATAAAGAAAAAAGAGAGAATCTATTACCTTCAAGAGAAAACTAAGAAGATGCTACAGCATCGAGCCAAATTGAAAAGTCTATTACCTGTGGATGAAGAAATCTGTGTTATTTTTTTCCAGAATAATCTTTTTTTATTTTAAATTTATTTTTTGATTATGTAATTATTTAATTGGGGAAACATAATAAACCTTGGAACTTAGTCATATTTTTAATGCTCCTCATTATTATGGGATGCATTTTCACAAAACCTTTATGATTTTTGCATAAATCGGCAGAGATTTCATAAACCTAACCGTAGAGAAATAAGTCTACTAATGGCTGCAGTATTTGAATGCTCTTATTGCTTCAAAAAGTCAGGAATTTTATTGTTTAAACACTTGTTCTAGTTTTATCTTGTGTGTTTTGGACAATGATTTTAATCGTATTGAATTCTTGATAGTATTTTGAAAAATTTTAGATTTTTTTTATATTAAAATTATTCAAATAGTAATAAAAAATATTCTGTTCCTAAAAATAACATTAAATTTTCTTGTCATACTTTTCTTTTTATATTGACATTAAACTCAATAGAAATGAATTTATTTTTAAAAAATAAAAAAAATTTCAAATTATTTTGTTGCTAAAATGTTTTTATGCGAACTTTCACTTTCAGATGTGAAAATCATAAATTAAAACAAAATTTCTTTTAAAACACAAAGGTAACAAACAGATAATGCTTATATATGTTTTTCCATCACTGCGGCAGCCATCGTAATTTTTGTTTGGAATAAGAATTGATTAGGTACTTCATATAAGTTTCGTAAATGTGTACTTGCATTTTTTGCATTTGGGAACTTGCATTTGGGAACTATCGAATTTGATGAAAATTATCTTTATCTTTCTCCACTAGCAAGGGATAGCATTTGTCTTCAACTAGATTCTGCAATTTGAACTTCTTATCAATGATAGGAATATTACCAGTTTATTTAATTAGTAGATTAAATATGCAGACTATTTATTTGTATTTTTTGTTTGTTTTCAACATCTAAAAATAAATGACTAACTGATCTTTGGAATTATTTGAAAGTTGAATTCCTAATTTTGGAAAGAAAAAAATAATAAATCTGGATACAAATGAGAAGAGACTTATATCCATCCACAGAATTGGAATTCGTATACTACCACGTTGAAATTTACATTTAGCTTTAAAGCCCTACACTTTTAAGCCCTTTAACATTTTAAATTTACAATCATATTTAAAGGATTATCCTAAAACAATTTGAAATAATTAATGTTATTTCTTTTTTGTTAAAAACTTCTTATCCTTGTTTTTTTTATGAATAATACATTAGATATGCATTTTAGCACATTATCAGTTTTGTTATTTTATATGAAATATTTTCTAAATTTGTGAAGATGCTTGGTATATATGATGAAGCTTTTAGAAAGGATCTGATATCAACCAAAACGCACTGGTAAGCAGGAACAAGTTCAGAATTCTTTTGTCTCCACATATCATTGTATGCCTATGTCCAATCTGCTAAGTATATTGACTGATAAAAAAAGAGAGAAAGTGAGATGCTTGAAAAATAGCCGGAAGTCAAGATTTTTTTTTTCGTTCATATTTTTGCATGGATGAGTGGAAAACCTTGTCAATGTTATGGCATGCGTGCTAGATTTTGGGACAGATGTAAGAAATCAATTCTATTCAAAGGAAATCTTTGCTGTTACCAGCTGAAAATTCATTCTCGTTTATTTATTTGTATTTTGCTTTAAATATAGATGATTGTTTGCAGGTGTTATGCATATTGCATTTTTACATGTATTTTCTCATTTTACTTTTCTAAAACCGAGGGAAGTATGAATACCATCAATTAAAAGAATTTTTAATCACCCTGGAAAACTATTTTACTACCTCTGATTTGAGTTGCTATACCTAAGTAACGTTGAAAAACACAAAAATAATCAAAACAAAAAATTAAGTAATATTGTGATTCCATAATGTATTTTAATAAGAAAATTAATGAGTTTAATAATAAAATCAGTTATTTAATCGAATTAATAATTATCAATTAATAGTAGTTACCATTAAGATTTTCAGATAATAATATTTCTCATTTAATGATGGGGAAGAAATCTAATGTAAATTCCCACCAAATTTTCCGAAAAGACAAATTAATTTCTCATGTCAAATTGTAATAGTGTTTAGATTTGCTATTTAAAACAAATCTAATTCATTCTATTTAATAGGCTAAATGGATTCCTTTTATTAAATCAATATCAACCCCAAAAATATTCTAGTGCAGAATCCTTTTTTTAATTAGCCCTTTAAAAGTCAACAGTGGCTTATCACAGCTTTCAAATAAATTCCAGCCAATGGAATATTTTGTCTTTATTTAACTAGCATATGTACGTATAGTTTTAAAACAAAAAAAAAGCTGGCCTCTCCTAAACAGAGGTACAAATTTTATAAGTAACCACAAAATAGGTGACTCTCCTGTTGTAACATCTGGGATAAACTGAATGACTATCATCTATTCATTTTATAGACGAACCAGGGTTACAGACAGAAATTATTTTTTATAGCTGAATTTGGGAGTTCAAAGGCAAAAGAGGCTCTGTTAATGAATTAAGTCAAATAGAAGTATATGCTAAATAAAATATGCAAAGTAGCTTTAAATGAAATCAAAATTTACAATAGCATAACAACTCAGTTGTACGAATAGTAGCATTACAAATGTTTCGTAGCATGACAGTTATAACAATGGCAAGTTGAACGCAGCGAACTTTTGGAGTCTTAAGCAAATGTTCAAAGGACTTGGTGTTCGAAATGATACACGTTGCGCATGCTGTTATTCGTACTGCTGTATTGTTTTTCAGTATTACAAATTTGTATTTCATTATACTGTACTGTTCATTTTATATTGTATATCATTTTTAAACTGGATTGACTGATAAAAAGACTCGTGAAGTGACCATCTTTGCTTTTCCCATCCCATTTTCTTTTGTAAATATGATTTCTTCCTTACTTATCCTTAAAGTTTGTTTCTGTCTTTAAGGTGGAAGAAAATTAAAGATATTTTAATTAAAAGTATATTATATAAATTGCTTCATCCCTCCAAATTTCCTGTATCTTATTATAACCTAAACTTTTTTTACAAACTTTTCTTCTCGGATTTCCCATTTTTTCCTGTCTCTCTCTCTTCTTCTTCTTTGCACCATAGTCCACTAAGACCACGGGATCAGAAATAGTAGGTGTGCGATGACGTGCAGTAGGTCGGGGCAAAGCAGCATAGCCTACTGATAAAGCTTTTATACATATAAAGCCCATGGCAGGAGGGGAAAAAAGAAGAGGGGAGAGGATGGAAAAGAGGTGGAAAATTCAAAAGAGGAAGGGGGTAGAGAGAGAACGCGTGTGTGAGTAGGGGTAAAACGCCAACTCTACCAAAGTGGAGTTGGTGGAGGCCGAGGAATTGAAATGGTGGCAGGCATACCTTTCAAAAGAATTGAAGAAAAATGAATTATACATTCGCATTTAGGAGACCAGGGACTTAAAGAGGTCTATGGAAGGGGTGTGGGAAGGGTTGTGCCCGAAGGGGGTTCCTTGCCTTACAACGGGACAGGTGTCGCAGGGAGCTCATTAGAATGAGAGGCGGACTTGAATTTCATAAATTCCGATACCTTTTTTTCTGTGAAATGCACTGCTTTCTTTTTCTTTTTTCTTCCTCTCCCCGGAAATGCGGTATTTCGCACGAAGGGTTTTCTGAACCCTTCGTGCGATTCTCTGCCAAAGAGCATTTTCATTACTTTTGTGTTTGTGTGTGGTTTGACTTTAGATTTACGTCAGAGTTTGCTAGGAATAATAAGTTTTGAATACTTTATTCTAGATAAGAGGAATTTTAGCTCATTTTATTGCAACGATCTTTGGAAACAAAATAAATTTAAGAACAGAATCATCTTATTACTACCTCTTTTTGTGAGATTATAAAGTGTCTTAACTCTTCAACGGTGCTGCAATCTAGAGGTAACGTTTCTGTTTGGAATAATTATTTGATTAATATTAAATTGTTAGTAGCTTTTAAAAAAAGTAAATGTAAATAGGATATTATTTTATTGTAATTTCTTTAGCAAGAAAATTAAATTGCATTTAGGAAACGCTACATTTTAGTATTGAATTTTTAATGGAATATGTAAGGATTTATATTTTACAAATACATAATTAAGAAGTTAATAATTTTTAATAAGCATTTTTTTTAAATTTATTGTTTATCCTCTTAAAAATTGAAACAATTCTCGTGATATCTTAAGCATTTGGGTGTGTTTATAATTATTCAAAATGGATAATTTCTTAGTCAAAAAATAGCGATTTCTTCCAATTTAATATTTTAATGATTGTTTGGAACTCGTTTGCTATTTTCAATAAACATTCATCGTCTTTATTCGAAACTGTAAAGTTATTTCAAATCTCATTAATGTCGTTGTAAAATTTTAAGTATTTAAAGTTTCTACCATTATAGAGTAATGAATATAATCATCGCCATCTTGTAACAATTTTTGGGTTTCTTTCCCCTTTTATATTATAATGATAAAATTTTAATAGCCCTTCCCACTGATAAATGCTGAATGGCCAAACATATTTTCACTTTTCAAAATTTAAATGACTGAATGACCAATACACTTGAGATACAAATCATTAAATGCATATTTGTAAAAAATACATAGATTTTTTTTTTGCTTGGGAATAATTCATTTGCATATTTAATTGCGAACTTATTGATTAAGTAGAAGAAAAGGATAATACTTTGATCTACTCGTGAATTAAAATCTAAAACATATAAAATAAAATCTGATATTGCTCTACCCATTTTTAAAATAAACAAGCTCATGAAATTATTTCTATTCAAAAAACCATTTTAGAAATGCATGCAAAGTGTCTAAAATTTAGTCTGAAAGATAAGAAAATCCACCATCTATAATTCTGCAGGAAATATAAGCGCAGAGAAAAGGAATCTTAAAATAATTTTTTGAGAAAGGCACGGATCAGCTTGGAAAATATCTCTTCATAAACAATTTCGTAATATCTTTAGGCACTTTCTTTTATGAAAATTTTGTATAACAAATAATTTTTAAAGCTAATTGCTATAAATATAAATTTTTTGAAAGTTTTATATGAAGACAATCATAATTAACTATGTCTATTGGATACATATTGAAAGGAAATAATAATTCAATTGATTTTTATTAATCTAATCCATGATCTCTATCGACGAAAACGTTTTCAGTTTCTGGAGTAGTCAGTTGTTATCATCAATAGTTTTCGACGAAATTCTCTTTGAAATAGAAAAATATATTGTAAACGGAAAATAATCTTCTCGACTTCCCAGGCAAAGTATATTTAGATCTTGTTTGTATTCTCTTTACATCGGCCATTTGCGGTTTCAGATCTCTGAAAACTATTGGATAAGACGTGACGTGAAAGAGAATTTTTGCTGATTTGTTAATTCATAAAATATTTTATGAAAATATGTGAAAGTATAATTTATAATCAAGAAAAAATCTAAACATAGTATTAAATTTACACACTATAGATTCATTACTGTTTTTAAGAAAGAAGAAAATCATCCAAACTGAATATCTAATTTTATTTATCTTAACTATAAATAATACAACATTGTTATATTCCTAACTATCAAAAACAATTAATTATTGTTATAATATAAACGAATTAAAGAAAATAAAAAAAGAAAGAAAAGCTCTTAGAACAAAATACATACATATGTTTATGAATATGGGTATTATTTAAATTAATTTCATCTATAACATACTTTGTCCAGTATTGAAACTTTTATACTTCTGTATTTTAAATTCCTTTTTCTATTTGTGCACGCTTCTATTCTTCTTATTACTTCCATTAATATTTCCTAATTATACATTATTTTCCTTCCTTTGAAAATAGCAAATTACCAAAACTATGAGGAAAAAAACTATCTCAGATTTTTTATTTACTATGTTTTATTTACTAAAAAAATTTTTTCTTGGTATTCTTCAGAGATAATCATTCTCCCACTGGTGTGGAGCGGAAGTTTAAAAAAAAGAGGAACGGACTTAAGTATCTTTCTCTTCATCTGACCATGGCTCAAAAGTAAGAGATCAATCCTGGATAATCCTAGTTTAACTTCGAAAGTTAATACGATTTATCTAATCTAACCTTAATTGGAAGGTGCGTTTTGAGTAGTTAGTATAAAAGATATTTTTTCCCTTTTCTCTCTCTTTTCTGCCGTTAAATCCTACTAACTTATTGTCTTCCAAGCTTGAATATAACATTTAATAATCAGTCAGTGTTCGATTCTAATTAATACTTAGCTGAAAAAATATTTTTTTTTTGTAATATTCGATAATCATTCACCGTATATGCCGTCAAAACTAATAATGAAAGGAAAATTTTTTATAAATTATAAAAATTTCTACTTGAGGCCATAGACTCAATCATTTGTTACTTCACTGGTTCAGAACCTAAAAATATGCTATTTGTGAGAGCTTACACATGTGTGAATTGAGTGACAACGCATGCCTGAAAACACTCACGTTAAATGTCTGATTTTGTGAATTACACTACTATTTTTAGATAATGAGATTTTTAAATTTTTCGTATAGTTCTTTGCAAGCATATTTAATAGTGACACATTAAACTCTGATTTAAAAATGGTGAAAATAAGATAAAAATTCAATTTGAGGGAAAAACAGAATATGAAAAGAACTAAGCAAAAGAAAACGGCATCTTTAATATTTGCCGTCATTATAATAAATATTTATTACGAATAAATATAACGGAAATAATTTTAATAAACAAATCGATTGGTTTAATAGAAAACAGAAGTAAAGACTTCAGATGAAATAAGTACCTACAAAAATTTCATAGGTTACAGAAGATGCGGGGATACTTATTTAATAAAACGATTCAAAAATAAAAAGTATTTTACCAATTTTAGTTTTTACTTTGAAATAACTACAAGAAATTTCAATTATAAAATTTTTTTTAATGTTATTTTAAAAAGAAGCACAAAATACCAAAAAAAATCACATTAAAATCGTTTGAATTGGCCAATTCAATTTATGTCATATGACATGTAATATGGCACAGATCGGAATAATATTTGCTATTTGATGTCATATTATAGGCATTATTAAAGCAATCTATGATCTTACATTTTGATTTCATTTACATACAAAATTTTAATTCCGAAAAATGCTGAAGTTTTGTTTAGGCATGTAATAATTGCTTGGTTGCAAAGGTAATATCCATGCATTAATCCAGACGCTGTAAAAATATTATATTATAAAGCCATGAATGCGCGCTCATTATTCGATTGCATGTCCCGCATATGACTATTTAAATCTCTTGAAATTATTTCTTATTTATTTTATTAGGATATGTTCTAGACTTTTCTTTGCGCTTTCTTTGCGTGTAGCAGTGCATGCACTAAAAGCAAACATAGAGAATATTTCGCATGGAAATGAAATGGATTACTACTTGGATATTGCCTGTATGTCCAAAGGTTGCCATATAGGACAATTTTTACCTTTTCAAACAATACTTTAAGTTTCTGTCTATATTGCGTTCAAAACATTTCTTCCTATCATTTCTTACAAAGAAATTATAACCATTTTGTGATTGAGGCAATGCGTTCTTAGGTTAAGTGGCGCCTGAGTCATGGCATTGTGTTTTCAACCTATCGTGATATTTAATTGAAAATGTGACATAAAACACCATGTTCTGTTTCCATAGATAACCCTAGAACTGATTCAGGTGTATTTAATACCCCTCCCCATCCTTGCTTAGGAATTGAATCGGAAAAGAAGTTTTGAGTAATTTTATAATATAAAAATATTAATTTTTGGAATTCGCAAATTGTTTTAAATCAAACATCACAAATAGTTCTTTCTAATAAATCGTATTAAGTATTTTTCCTGTATTCTAAACAGTATGTGTAGAAGTATACTATCAGAGATATCTACCAACTAATATCAGCGAACTTTGCGTTAACTTAAATTGATTACATTTGAATGAAAAGAAAAATATTTAAGTGCAAAATGCATATATATATTTGAAAATATAATTATTATTTATATCCATTTCATAACTTAAAAAAAACTTATTTCGTCATCTAATCGTGTTTTTCATTAAAATTTGCATTGTTTTGTTTTTTATAAGCATTTTTTTTATTTGCTTACCCACATAATTATTTCTACAGCCTAAGAATGTAACATAATTTCATCAATATTATTGAAATATTTCCTTGGAATTCATACATAAAAAAGTAAGAAAATACCTCTTGAATTTTTTTAAAGAGGGAAAGAATCTCATTTAAAAGAAAATTCAATGGGATCAAAAGTATTAATAAATTAAAAAGAAATGAATTCTGTTTTCGCCAATATTCCATTGAATAACTAATGATTAATATCATTAAAACTCAATACAAATCAAGGTGGAGGGACGAATAATAGAAAGAAGAAAAGCGTAGTACAAAGCTTAACAAACAGTTTCATATGTATTTGAGTAAGAAAATAGTGGAATTCTTTAACAAATGCTTATGCTTAATATGCTTAATAAACTTTATAAAACTGTCATTGTAATATTATTCATAATATTAGACATCGGAAATTTAAATATTTGTTTTATTTATCAGGGATAATTTATATTCATTTTTCAATGAATCTTCAATAATATGTTACAATTATGCCTGATGTTTACTGAGAAGTACCTGATATATTTGAATATTGATCTTATTCCTAAAAATTATTATTGATTTCTACGATTTTTAAATTCACTAATCACATATAAATACAGCTAATCATGATGATAATACTAAACAAACAAACATTTTTTTTCATGAATGTAGAAAATACAACAGTAATATACAAATAACAAAAAAATTCAGATGTGTCACAATTCAGAGATAAATTATTATTTAATGTTAATTAGAAATTTTAACGACTTTCAAATCACTTTGGTGCGTTAGCAGGCATATATAACATATTAATAATAAATCTTCAATTAAATTGATGTTTATATATTTGATATAAAGACATAAATTAGTACAGCAAATTCGCAAACGTATTCCAGAGAGTTTCGCCTTATCTTTTTATCACTGTTTGACTTTAGTAAAACACTTTCAGTCAGAGTGGAAAAAAAAGCATTTTGTTACACAAAATATAAAATTTGGTTCATAGAGATGATTAAAATCATTTGCTAATCACATAAAATTTACTTCTTGCATTCAGATGAAAGAAAAATTCAGCTCTTTCTCAAATATTGAAAGCAAAAGCATTCCAAAAATCCATACCTTTTTGAAACAAAATTACTTGGATTCTTTCAGATTAATTTTTTTAACTGTACACACAATATAACATTTTTCGCCAGTGGAAAATGAAAGACATTCTGTGAATCAAATTGTCACAGAAAGAGGAAATTTTGAAATCTTCGACACACATTAAGAAACGTTTTTAAAAAACAGAAATAAGTTTATTTTTTCTTTTATCTCTTGGTGATTCGTCATCTGCTTTTCGAACGTTCGAACGTTTGCACAAATAATTTCCTTACTGTTAAAATAGAAAATAACACCTTAATGATGCATGAATATACCTCTCGCCAACGTTTTCTTAGTAAAAAGCAGAATAAGTTAAAATTTGTTTTAAAATCGCCATATTAAATACAGAAAATTTTAGATAAATAATCATAATATAAATAAAAGATATTGTGGTTATTTCTGTATGTTTGTGTTCCATATTTCCTCCTAAATAAATGGACATAATCCAAGCAAATATTGTACATACATTTTTTAAGGCAAAAGTATACTATATTTTTCAACGTTACAAATTAAGTTCAAAGGTTAAATAAATATTTAATTAATTTGAAATTAGAGGAAATTTTGATTTTTCCTTAGAAGTTTCGGAACGCATTATTCCAGTAAAAATATTTTTATGCCAATGTAAAATCCAAACTTTTACCTTTTTAATGCACCTATTTTATTTCGGTGTAAATTTTTCTTCACTTTGTTTTAAAAAATTCGTATTTATTTAATTATTGAATGGATACAGACGATTTTAAAATAATGTCATTTATAGATCTTTCGTTGCTAGTGAACGATTAGACTATAAACTACTTTATTTTTTAGTATTTCTTAAATATTTTAGCAACGATTTTGATTGAATTTAAAAGAATTCTAATGTTTATTAGATGTAATTGATAGAATTATTCTACGTATTATAATATTTTTCATAAAATAAACATTTCCATTAAAATTAAATTATTTAAAAAGCATATCTTAAAGGATAATTTAAGTTGAGATTCCACCGATTGATAATATTAAGTAGATTTTCGTATAGAACATATTGTCACGTAGAACTATAGTATAGAACTCAATGACACATACAAGAGGTAGAGCTAAACCAATTTATTAACTGAACTCAGAATGCAGTAACTGACAAATCTTCTGCTTTTATATAAGCAGAGAAAGTTCCAGAATACTCTTCTGGAGACAGTAAGAAAAGTCCAGAACACTTGTCTGGTAAACTAAAGAAATATCCAGTATCTTCTGGAACATGAAATAAAGGAAAACATAAAATCAAGGAATTAAGTAATTTCATATACCATTAATCCCAGTACCTCTAGCAGGATTCGAAGCCAGGTCTCTTGATAACAAGACCAGTGCCATGACCATTCGGCCATGGAGATTCGACAGTCTTTCTTCAATGCGGCAATATAATTGAAATTTTATTCTCAAATATTGAAGTATAGATAATGTTTTAATAAAATTTTTGTGATATTTATTTGAACCATATGTTTTCCTTTGTAAAAAGCATGAAAACGTCCTTCCGAGTTGGAATTTCAGCTAGTCATTGAGTAATTTTTATCATAACCTCGGTAAATTTTCCAAGAGAGAAGGTAATCATAAAATAAGTATCTGTTATTTGATTATTGCAAAACGATGTCAGATGTATTGTTAAACTCATTAATTAAAGTATAGTTAAATAAAATGTAAATTAGATCGAAAAATGAAAGAATATTAAAATTTCACATGAAAGGCTTATTTTTCGATTAAGCCC
>JAPMOR010036098.1:70466-112430 GCA_026543865.1 Argiope aurantia
ACTATGAATTTGTTGTAGCTGTCTATATTATTTTCATTTACTTAGCACTAATAATATTCAAAAACATAGTAATAACATCTCCATACAAGTTTTATTGAATTTACGCTATAATTTACAAATAATTGATGTAACATAAAGTAATTTGATTTTATGTCAGATCTACGCTTTCATTCGTCTTTTTGATAACGCGTTAATTCGTTAGGAACCTCATATTTTTGCCTTATTGGCATAAGGATTCATAAGAATTTCAATTAATTCCTTCGAATTATTTTTGTTGTTATTTCTTATGGCACTTGCCACGGACAAGCCCCGCTGTTCAGAGACAGCCGATTTAAGCCTGAGGGGGAGCGTCTCTTGTTTTTTTATAGTAGCGCCAACTAGGGCCAAGAGTACGACTTAGCTACTCACGCATCACTCATTCGCTTGCACAACCCCTTTTTACAGGAGGGCACATTCACACATCTCACAGATAGAACATCGAAAGAACAACGATGCCCAAACCGGGACTCGAACCTGGGACGCCCAGATCACGAGGAAAACGCGCTACCGCTATGCCAGGACGCCGGCTCGAATTATTTTTAATTTGCATTTTATCAAAATGGTCCGTTTTATTAAAGAATCTGTTTTTACACAATGTAGCGTATTTACAAAATCGTCCATTTTATAAATACTATTTTATTGTATACAAAATAAAACATTTTGTTATTCAAAAATTTTCACACGCATAGTCGAATCTAGATATATGATTACTATCGCGTCGTTCAATTGGTATTGCAGATACAAATAAGGCTTCTTGATTATTAAATTATTTTTTATTATTTAATGTTTATAAAATTTATATCATATTTTTGCTCATAGGAATTACACAAATTTTGACACCTACTTATTGTTACAATCAATATCCTCCAATATTAACCGAAAATATCAGTGCTCTTGTAAGAAAATGATCCAATTCCTATCCTGTAAAACTAGTTTTCCGACTCGAGTTCTCTCAGAGTAGGAAGACAACCATCGGGGGAACTTTTCCCGACACACAATCCTCTTCCTTTCCTAAGCGATGCGTTTGAAGGTCTTTTGATTAGAGTGGGGTGGAGGGAATACGGATTTTCCCCGAAAGCAGTCCTCTCCCTCTCCCTAATCCCACTTAACCGAGGCACCTGCTACCATAAGAAGAGACAAGCCTGATTCATACGTCACGGTTTCTGACGACTAGAAGAGGACGGTAGTCCCCCATACCTCTTTGGGGGGTCCTCATCTCCATTTGGTGGTGGTTTTATCATCCATTAATTGCATTAAGTGGTTCGTATAAACATAGACATATTTGAATGGCTTATCCTCCCTCAAACGAATGCCTGGGTAATACTTTTTCGAAGTCTTTTGTAAAAAAAGGGGGAGGGAGCCCTGAGTGTTTGGCTAATTTTACAACAAGAGCTATTATGCAGGGGAGGTTACGAATTAATTGCAGTTTTAAAACGCTGCAAATATTAAGAATCACTAATCAGATTAATCTGAAGTAATGGATTACGTTTTTGTAATTTCGTTTATATTCTTACCACTGATCACATTTTTAATTTTCCCTTCATAAAGATTTCCATTTCCCTCTAACAAATTATTGTTTCTTTTAGGTCTTCATAATAATACCTTATCGGATATTATTATGAATATTAGCGGGTTTGGCGAGTTCATATGAGACATTTTTCCCAACATTTCCATTGGTAAGTTTCCTTTGTAAAAACCTTCAAAGCGCTAACTTTCTGAAAAAATTTTTAATATATTTTCGTTTCGTTTTATTAATAAAAAAATTACGTTGTTTCACATATATTCAAATCAAGTATTGGGTCACTTTGATCAGTTGTTTTTCTTTCACAGCGTCTTGGAATTGCAATTTTGATTATAAATGTTAGCTGTGAAAAAATATATTTGAATTCAATAGTTGAAATGGTCTCGTGAAATATTGGATTCATCCATAGAAGATACAAACTTCTAAAATATCTTTACTTAAAATACTAATTACGATATATAAGTCTCTAAAGAAAGTTAGGTAAATGATATTGAAAATTTCGCTCTTACAGTTGCAAATATAAACATATTTATATAAAAAAAAGATAAAAAAGAAATATTAATGAAGAAACAGAATTTCATATAAATTATAAAGTTAAATTTAAATGTTTTCTAAATAAGTGGGATTTTTTCATAAATTTTTGTTTCTAATACATCAAAATCAGATAGAGATAGTAATATTAAAGATTTTGGAATTCCAAAATTAATCTATGCAATCACATTTTGAGTCCGATGTTGCTTTTTAGAACGCATGATATTATATTGCTAAAAATTTCAAGTGAGAATCTATTAGGCATCTGGTTTATCTTTAATGTTTGAAAAATAAAAAGAATTCATGAAGAATTTTTAAATTTTCTTTCAATTGCGCTGCTTTTTTTCATTGGTAACGCATGGAATTATGCAACGGTTTTACGGAGAAATCAAATACTTGGAAACAATATTCAAACAGCTGTAATATTTAAAAAGGAATTCTCCAATTTCCTGTTCTAATATTACATAGTTAATGTTTCTATAATTCTGTTTTAAATTTTTATACGAGATTTAAAGCCAGTATTTCATGTTTCAGTACAAAATAAAGTAAAAATATGACGCACTAAGAGAAACAAACATAGAAGATTGAATTAAAATAATCAAATTAGAGTTTGAAATCTGACGGATTTTGTGAAGTAAGTCATTCGCTTTCTTTCGCTTTTTGCAAATAAATATTTTTAATTTAATTTCATTATGGAATTTAACATTTTTTTGTATTTTTACTTACTGGCTACGTTTCATTTGAATACAAAAAGTATATAACTTATTGGTAATAAAGTAAAATAATTCAATTATGAGCTTGAAAAATTGAATAAGTGTTCAAAAAAAGAATATTCAAAATAAAGAAATGTAATTAGAAATCGGCTTGCTATTATTGTTTAAATTATATGAAAAGGAATACTGAAATGCTTATTGGCCAATTTTAATAATGCCAAGTTAAATATATTACAGGTGGCTAGAAATGTTATTAAAAAAAATTTCTCGATTATTTTTGTTTGTTTGATTAAGAAAGTTAAATTTATTTATAAATTTATCTGCCTTTTTAAGTTATGGAGTATTTTGCCAATTAAACTAAATTAAAATTTGTGTTAAAAAAAGGGGAGAAAGACAGCCTCAAAAAATGCATATAGTGATAAAAAGACTGATGATTCTTATTTGTGAATGTAACAATGGTGAAATTCTTTTTCAGATCCAAATTAACTTACAATTTTTCATTGGAAGGGGAAAAAATAACCATTTATTGAATTAAGAAAGGTGGCAAAGATCTATTTTATTACATTTGTATAAAAAAAGTTTTTTATTCAAGGAATTTAAAAAGAAATACCATAAGAAAAAAAAAGAATTATGTCCAAATAGTAATTAATACTGATATAAGCTTTGAAAAGGAATTTTGCATTTTTCTGTTCTAATATTACATAATTATTATTGCCAGAATTTTAATATTTATAAAAGTGCATTAACTTTATTTACATAATTAGAAATTTGCATTTGAAATATTATTTTTACGGAACTTTCCTAAATCCCAGATAATTCCTAAAAAAACTATCGAAAAATAAAATGACTTCGGGATAAATATCAAATCAAATTGTTTCATTTCACTTTATAAATGAAATAGTTGAAAATAATTCATAAAAAAAAAATCGTCTCCTCTAGATAAAATAGTGTCTTCAAAATGTTCTAAGCAATCTTTGGGAAATTCTTAAGAATTCAACCGAAATGTCAACCAAAAAGATGTTCTTTTTCGCTCTCTCACTTCGGTTATTTTTTTCTGTGTAAACACTCAAAGAAACACTTTTTTTTTCTGGTTCTTGAATATATATTTCTTTTCCTTTTTCTGTTGATTCTCGTAAAAGAAGTTCTTTTATCACTAAAGTACCTCTTTTCTTTTATTCAATGGCTTTTTGAGAATTGAAATGCTTTTCAGAATTGAAATGCCTGAGAACGAGTAAGTTGCGAATACCTAAGAAACATCCAAGATAAAAATTAAAAAATTTCATTATTCAGATAGGGATGATTGTTTTAAAAGGAATCTTACCCAAGCCGAAAGTAAGTACATAATTGAGGACTTACGTTTAAATTCTTGGATTGCGGAATTTGTTAAAAAGGCTAAAAAGCTACTAAATACGAATATTTAGCACGTGATCTTTATTTTGAAGGGAAAAGAAATATTTTTATTGATTATTTTTTGTGGGGATGTTTTTATTTTCTATGCCGTAAAAAAAATTATTTTTTTTAAAAAAAATCTTTTCGTCAAAAACGTATAATTGCTAATTTTATATCAACACTTAAATTTTACTTTTTTGTTAAATATAGAATGATGAGGATATGCAAAATTTTAAAATTAGATGACATAAGCGTTTTTTAATTTCAACAATGATTAACAATGATTTATTTCTGATTAATAGCGATTAACGATGATATATTTCTTACAATGCGATTTGGCAGAAATAGATTTATACTTTTCTTCCATGTTTTCAAAGAAATTAAAGTTCGTTTAAAACTATTTGATGCCTTTTGTAAAGAATTTAAAATTTTTCGGTGCAATGAATGTGAAATGTGTTTAATTAAAAAACAAAAGTATCAAATAGAATGGAGCTATATAATTTTTTTTTTCATGTCTTTTACTCTGTTAGAAAATTCTAAACATTCTATAAATACTAAAATTTAAAAAAAAAATTGATGGAAAATTAGTTTAAAGATGACAATTCTGATGGAAAAGTTTTATTTAACTTATTTTTCTTTCAAATGTTGAATAAAGAAGTATTTGATATTTTATTTAAAAATTATTTTAAGTACTAAAGGGTTTCACGATAGATACATATTTGCTGTTGCTCGATACCAAAAGATTTGGAATTCCAATTCTAAGTTTTTGTAGCTTGAATTAATTCTTTAACTACCACTTCCTCAGTTTATGTATTATCATTATTCTTTTTAAATATTTTTTGCATATAACAAAGACTTAAAAGGGTAAAAGAAAAAAAATTAAAAAAATAGCTTCGAAAAGTTGATCATTTATGATTTCTAACTATTATTTTCTTTTAATAAACAAATGGGCTGTATCAAAACTACTACTGATAGAAAAATGATAATAATTATCAATCAAATTTTTTCGCAAAAAAAGTTTTCTTCGTGTATAAAATGTTGTAATATCTTTTAATTGCCCAGTTTTAATTTATTTTCCAATACATTGATGTGAACTATTTTTAGAAGAAATGGTTCCTTAATCAATTTTCTCAAAACACGAGATTTTCTTTATTAATAAAAATTATCTAAAAATTCGTTGGCAAGGATAAAAAATATGGTTTTAAGAAATGAAGATTCGTTATTATAACGCCTTCGCTGCAAATACTCATAATTATTTTTTCCTGTTACTTTTTCTTTTTACAAATACAGAGAATGTCCTAACTATTTACACCAGCAGAGAGGTCAACATTTCTCAACAAATTTTCATGTTTTTACTTCTTTTTACTAACAAAATATCTTTATATTAAGCATGAACTTGGATTTATATCTCAGAATATTTATAAATCAGATTCATTGAATGATAAATTTTTCTATTTTCTGTTTTATCTGACATTGAGAACAATTGGGTTTTAGCTGATATTAACTAAGCAAAATGGAAGCTAACTAATATTAACCTTTTTTTGGACATCTGATTCCCCAATTGTGCATATCTATAATGCGTGATAAGATATTAATAAAACGAAGTTCATTTCTTGATTCAATAAAGGGAAGATATAAATTTAGACATTCTGACTAAAACAAAACAAAAGAAAAATTGAAAAAAATTACTATAAAAATCAACTGATAAAAAATCAAAGCTCTTTCATTAATTAGACTTTTGAAAAAATTGGTTTCTTCTACAAAAAAAATGAGGCTTTTTATTACTACTGCTTGCAAGATTAAACTTTTAGTCATACATCAAAAATAGAGAAAAATTACACACCAAAAAACATACAAAAATGTCAGAACCCGTATACAAAATGGATATAAAAAGAACTTTACTTGAATGAACAGCAATTTATAAACATGAAACTAACCTGCCAGTCGAAGTGCTGACATCCTCTGGAACTCAGGCTCCTCCAACCACTTGTACATCCGTCGGAATGTCTCCCTGCCAGACTTGAGTTTGCTCCAGGGCTTAGGGTTGCGGAGTAGGTCAGACAGCGTTCCCTGAGACCTGCAGAGTACCCTCTGTGCGAAAATCGCCTGTGGTATGCTGTACCTCTTCAGCTCCGCGCTGATCCTCTGAGCCAGTTCCTTGGTGTTGATCTCCTCCACCTCTTCCGCAGAGTTGACCTTCTGTTGTTGGTGTTGCATGGACAGCTTGCCCCCGCCGTGGTGGCCCGCCATCGACACCATGGAACCGTTCATGGAATTGGGCACAGAGGCCTGGATGGGGGCATTGGGCTGGGTCAGGGGCGTCGTGGGAGTCGGCGTCGGGGCTGTCCCCGTCAGACTACTCACTGGAGGAACGATAGTCGGAGACGTTAGTGTCGTGGCTGCCGGCTTCACGTCCCTAATAGACCCCGTAGATTGCAGATGGTGGCTGGGAGTTTGATGTCCCATGTGCGTACCGTTCACCGATAGTCCGTTTAGCGTAGACATCATGGACGTAGGACTGACCGTTGGGCTCTGTGGGCTGACCAACCCTCTCGTCAGATCCCTGTGGGCATACGATTCATACCCGTTGGGGGACATGTTCTTCTCTGGAGGAGAATGGAGTCCATTTTGAGAGTAAGGTGAGGATGATACGATACCAGTTTGCTGTGGTCCTCCTAGACCATTTGCTGCCGTCATCATGGCCGACATGGAGGGATGAGGGTTCATGTTCATACCAGCCATGCTGTTCAATTTCTCGTACTGGTGATAACTGTTAGCCATGTGTCCAGCCATGCCGAGGTTGTTTTGCATCAAGGTAAAGCCACCGCCGACATTTCCTGCATGGTGATGGCCATAATGATGTGAAAATTTGTCAGACATAGTGGATATGGGTGGCAAGGGTTGCAGTGGCGTCAAGGTGGCATAACTGTTGGCCTGGACAGCCGTTGCGAACCCGGGAGGAGACATTCTCCCGTTAAGAGTCTGATAGGTGGGCTCGGCTAGCGCCCGAAAATCGGACGCATCCAGCATATTCATGCAGTCCGAGGCGGAAAACCGCTCCAGGAATGTCCTGTCCAAATAGGTCGTCCCGTGGTCTACCTCGCGCGCCAACGTGACCCAATAGCCGTCCCTTTTCTCGCTGCTCGAG
This sequence comes from Argiope aurantia, assembly GCA_026543865.1. NCBI lineage: Eukaryota > Metazoa > Arthropoda > Arachnida > Araneae > Araneidae > Argiope > Argiope aurantia. The sequence continues at coordinate 77,809 of JAPMOR010036098.1, forward strand.
CCGTGGACTGAGTGGGAAAGCACGAGTTCTCGCCCACTGTTCGCTCTGGGCCCTTCCTACCGACACCTGATTTGTCCACCGTTTTCAACCTCGCGTGTTTCGCGCCGTTTTGATAGCGATGGCACGCGGACACACCTCCATTCTGCGGCCACTGAATGAGGTGTAACGATCAGAGAGTGGGCGGTGCAAGTTTCACGCACCTCCTCTCCGCGCAGACGCTGAAGGTATTTCGCGTTTCTCCGTCCGACCACGCGTTTATAGGGGGCGCTGCAGCATCCACCTCTCCGAACATTTGAACTGAGAAGTTTCGGTTTCCGCGCTATAGTGCGTTACTTTGGACGAATGGCGAGCCAGGTGGATTAATTCCGATCTTCTTTGATTTGTGAGATTTTTACCGAGTACAAGAAATTACAACTGTCCAAGAAATTCAATGGAACATTTAGACATTCATGATTTTATCATTTGACGTTAATTAGACAAATTCTTTGTATCTAAATTGTGTTTAATTTGATTACAATACAACCTGAGCGTCTGTCAATCGAGGTTTCTATTAACCGAGCCCATAACAGAAAATAATGCTTCTCAGATTTTGGTAAAGTTAAAGAATTTTTTTAGAAAGCATTGTTAAAGTTGGCATCGGAACCGATTTTTGCTGTTTTCTAAAATGTTCGTTATCGTGAAGTATTCTTTTCATAACTCAAAAGCTCAGATGAGGAAAAACTAAATTTTTAAAAAACCTTTCTCAATCATTTTAATACAATGTTGATAAATTCTAAATAATTTTATGATTAAAAAAATAGCTTAATGTTTTCGGAAAATTTTTGCATTGTTTTGGGAGGGAAGCAAACTTTAGAGAATATCCTCTAAGAATCACTCAGAAAATGCAAAGAAAGAGATAAAAATGAATAACATTTGCATATTATTTTATTATAAATAGAAAATATTGATTAATTATCTCTTTCATTAATTTTCATTGATGCTTTTTAATCAGGCACGATCTTTTAACCCTTTGATTACTAAAGCAATAAACATCTCATTGTCTTTTAAAATTAGTTTATATAGTTTTTGATGGCACATTAAACTATAGTGTCCCAACCTCTGGCTTGAATATCATTGAAAATTGATCATTTTTGGAAGGAAAACAAATTCAAAGAAATTTGTCTAGTCTCCTCATTTGCATAGGGAATAAAAATAAAAATATTTTAAAAATTCACAGTGAAATTTTTAAAGTCATCTCAAAAGTCGTATATGCATTTTTTTCTCTCAAATTCAAAAGAGATTTTCTAGGCTAATACACGAAATATTAGAGTACTTATTTTTATATTATAAGATAAACAATTTTTGGAAATATTCCCGGAGTGAAAGAGTTTTAAATTTATCATAATTTTAGATTTATTTTTATTAACTGAAATTTTCGATTTCATAAAATGATTGGGGTCTCAACGATCTCAGACAATCGAGGTTTTACGTCTGATTAAAAAAGGGGCTGGAGAAGAAAATTGAAATCATTTAGGTTTTTCTTTAAGGCATTAGCACTGATAATCTTATAAAAGAAAAGGCAATAATCAAAATCTCTTCATTTTTTTTATTATAATCTTTTTAAATAATGTAAGTCTGAAATGACAATGAGATATAGAAATTATTTGTTAAGAAATCAGGAATAGCACAAAATGAAGAAAAGTTATCTTTTCGTTATTAAATTCTAATTTTTTAAATATAATTCTGAGTAATACTGCACTATATATTCTATAAAATCAAGTATTTCATGTAATCAGAGCGACAAAAACGTCTGTTTTAAATTACCCACGACCAAACAGGAATTAATGGGAAATTAGTTGATATATAAAAATTATTTATTATTAGGTTTCTATGTTTTGCATAGAATACTACTCGTGTGTCAGACAGTGAATTTCCTCCGTAAGGTCATATGAAATAAAATTTTGACATAGATCAAATACGAGGAAACCTATTTATTTATTTATTTTAGTCCAGTTAATGAAAGCAGTTTTAATAAATACATTTTTCATCTAAACAGCGAAACAAATATATATATATATATATATATATATATATATATATATATATATATACTTTTTATCGAAATGTGCGAAGAAAACGCAATCGAACATCATATTCATGATAAAAATTGCTCTTTAAATCCTATGTAGGTTGTATTCCTTGTCAACATTCTTATAAAAGATAAAAGTTTGTGCCCCGAAATGCATGGAAATAGACTAAAAAAAATACATTTTTTCAATTTTAGATAGCATTACAAGAACATTATAGCAAATATTTTCACGACAATTATATGTTGTTTTAGACAATTTAATTTGCCTTCTCTTAAAGCACTTTGATAATATTCAAAATCCTAATATTTTTGGTATTGCTTTTAAATTGTTATTCGAAATTTTGATTGATATCTCTATTATTCCTTCTAGTCCGGAGTTTGAATTTAATTTTTCTCATACTTATAAAAGAAAAAAAAAGAAATATAAAAGGCAACATTTATTAATAAAAAACTAGATTAAATCAAACGATAAATTAAAAATTGATTTTTATTTTGTGTGTTCAGACAATTTCGTTATCATTTAATAATATTTTTTATGATATTTTAAACTTGTAGTTAGGATCCCTTGGCTGCGAAGTTTTACTTTCTTATTCTTTTCTGCAAAAAATGGTTCGATGCCACTTGAAACTTATTTTATAGAGTTTCTTTTTTTTTCTTTTAAATTCTATTTTAACTAATTTATTATAAGTAACTTATAGTTATTTAAATAACTCATAGAGTTATTTATAGGAATAATAACTATAAGTTATTATTACTTTAAAAAAATTATAGGGAGTCTTCTGCTAAGAAGAATATATTTAAATTTTTCAAGCTTTTTTCCATAAACTTTGAATTTACATCCAGAATTTTGTTTTTTCAAAGAAACATAACATTAGCATAAAATTCATCTTGTCAATTATTTTCGGAAGCACGTTTCCAACTTTTTGATACGATCATTATGTGGCATTTAAATTGTTTTGAAACTAACGTAATTGCTCTTTTTTCTATGCATTAAGAACTAAAAAATTTCAACTCGATCGTTGCTTAAAAATTCTCTCTCTCTCTTTTATTCATTTTTTAAAGTGGGTTGATGTTCAATTAATTGTTGATTTCACTAAATGAATGAAATTAGAAAAATAATAATAATTCATAATAATTTTATTTAACCTAAAAATTGAAATATATATCAAAACAAATGATAGATGTCATGAAAAATTGATCTTGATGTAAGGCTTCACAATTTTGCATTGTGACGTAAATTGCAATTGTATTCGCCATTCATCTTTTAAATATACATTCATTATAATAATAATGTGACAGGTGAAGCATAAATTCCATCAAGTAGTAGACTGCTTGTGTGTGCGACATATGCGTGAACGTGAAGATAATTATTTTATAAGATCTAATCAGATAAATAAAATTCAATATAGGGTTTTGAGACTTAAATTGCCCAATTAGCTTTCTCTGCTGCATTATGCGGTTGCAGACAAAATGCGCTGCATTATATACGAGACAAACACGTTCGCTGTTTGTTTGTTTTCTTACCTTTCATTGTATAGGAGATAAAACAATGTTCTTATCAAATTCTTTTCAGAACAAATAAAGGAATATTAACACGCAACACTATTTTTCTTTCTACTTTCAGGAAAAAGATGTTCAAACATGTCAATTTTTTTTTAATTTTTATTCTATCTTTTATTTTAAAATAGGTAGAAAAAAATTAAAAGGATATAAAAGACCATGTCTTCCTCTTAATGGATTGATTCATTGCAGGTAATTTTTAATAAGCACCTAATGTCAAATAATTACTTTAATCACGTCACTTCTTATGCACTTTTATTTTGATATCTTGGTGATTGGAACTTTTTCTACTAATATACTAAGATATCTAATTAGTTTTAAATGCTGGTAAACAAAAATATGAATAAAGAAAAATGACAGCTAAAATTTTTCGGAGATGAAAAGGAGTCATAAGTAAATAATACGATGATGAACTGATAGATATTTTTTGCCTTCTGCTTTGAATGTAAAATTGAACTCCAGATGTGTTTAGTATATAAGTTCAATATAAAAAAAAGCATTCAATAAATTGCATTAGCAAACATTTTCACGTTGTGTTATAAATAAATCATCAACTTATTTCCGTAGATTTTAAATTCCTAATACATATAAAGAACATAAAAAGAAAATATTTAATTTAAATGCATTAGTAAATAAACACAATAATTTAAATAAATACATTCATTAAAAGTAATTTCTATGGTTAGTAAGTAAATAAAAGAGTTTAGGTAAAACATTTGGTAAAAAAATGTATTTACTTCGACTTACTTACGAAAAAACTGTTCCTAAAAATAAAGACTATTATTTCGATATTTTAAATCAAAAATAGGAACTATTCGTAGAAATAATTTAATTTGTTCTAAAGTGCACAGAACTTCCTATTTACTAAATGCAGTTTCTTTGTCTTCGTATAAGTACTAAACTTTGTAGCTAACATCTAAATAAAGTTAAAAACAGTCCGACATTGTAAAATTAGGATGCAATGTCTTCTATTCAAATTCGAATATGGCAGTTTCAACAGATAAATTACTAAACAATAGATAATGGTTTAATAATTTAGAGTAATTAGTTGACTACTCTCAGTATACTATTGTTTCGTAAAGAATAAGAGATAAATTTGGAATTATGGCAATATTTTGATAATATTTGGAATATTTTCGTCAGTGTAATCTTCTCAGGTAATCAGGTAATAGGTATAATCTAAATTTTTTAAGTAAATTAAATCGAGAACTTTAAAAATAAAATTCTCATAAGCTTATTTATAAAAACTTATCCATTAAAATAAATAAAGTTATTATTTTTATTCAAATTAATGTACAATATAATTAAAATCAGTTATGCATTCATAAATAAAATATCAATCAAAAAATTACGTAAAAGTTATTACTTTTTCTTAATTAAAGTGCCGAAAACTATCAGTATTTTCTTATAAAATGAATGCAATAAAATATTCAAAACTTCAATATTCTAGTTTTATTATAGGTATTTTAGTCTTTTAATTACATTTCAATTATACAAAAAGAATCAAGGAAATTCAAACTTAACCATATATTTTTATGAAATGCAGAAATAAAAAAAAAATATTTTAATTTTTTATTGTTTCGGATAAGAAGGGGAAAGAACGAAAAGAAATTCTTCTTTCATAAGTTTCTTTTTTCATCATAAAAGGAATGCAACCAATTAAGAAAAGCTGCAATCTTCTTTTATTTCATTGATTATTTTATATTTTTAAATAGAATGTAAAAAGAGTTTTTGTTTGTGTTGCTACAGTCAAATTTAAAGTTTTTGTGTATAAATCAACCATCTTTAAATTATTTTTAAGTATGTTTTCATTGTCTGTACTTCAACTTTACCACTTTTCATAGAGAATTCAATTAATGAACGTGTAAGCCCACACTTATTGACATTTTAAGAAATTACCTTGTATCCGTCTTATATTTTTATTTAGAGAAATAAATAAGGAGAAAAAATGAAGAGAAGATTCTCATTTGCCATCCTTTTGTCATTTTAATGTTGGAATTCAATATGAATTCTACTATTATATTTACTTTGACAATTTTTCAGTAATGAAACACAAAGAAAAAAAATACATAAAATTGTTAACGGAATGATATTTGACACAGACTGGAATCTATCCACTATCTATCGTTGCATATAAGTCACTGGTAAAATTAATGTTTCTAACATTTTCTTCGAAACTATTTTGTCTCTCGGTTATCTTTCTGCACTCAAGATTAGTTATATTAACACAAGGGTTATTTTGGATCGGACTTCGTAACAGTGCACCGTAGTCAAATGCCTCAACCATCCTCTCCGACCATCCAAACGATACAAGCGGAAAGACATTTCATCCTCGTCGAGTTTAAAATGCACCAGATTCAAATATAAAACTGATATATACATGTGAAATAAAGTATCGAATTTGATTTACGAGGTCTCTCTAGCCATTTTGCAGTTAATGCCTTTGAAACATCGCTGAGTTCTGTAGCAATATTATCCAGTTAACCGCGGAATTTATTTTTTAAAATCTCTCTAAGTCTCTTTTTTTAAAATCAAGTGATGGCGCATATACACGTCGAATTTAATACAAATAGTTGCACAATGAATTCTGAAGAAAATGATAACAAAGGGAATAAGATTTCATTTTTGTTAGGTAAAAAATTACACATCGATCGTGCCAAACTGAAGATTTGGATTGAGTGTAGTATACACGATGGAAGCACTTAACTGGTTAAGTTATATTCGTAGACAAAATGCGGTTATAAATTAATTTTTAATAAACACCTTATAATAAATGTGAAATATGTTTATTTTGAGTTTGAACATTCTACTTCTTTATTATTTAATATTTTCGGATTCATTGAGAAATAATATTGCTTCACACACACTTTTCTTTTTATAATTATTACATTTCAATCATGAAAAAAATGAAATGCATTAAAAAAATCCATTATGTGAAACAATAAGTTTATAAAATCAACAAAAATCTCAATATATAAATTCAAGTTTTTTCCATTAAAGAATAACAGACATTTTAAAGCCATATTTAACAGGAATTTGATGTTTTGATCAAATTTTTATTCGTGCAAATATATTAATGATGTATCAAGTAACAAGTCTTAACTGCAAATGTGATCTGTTTGCTGATAGATCCGCTTTTACTAAGAATTAAACTTTTTAAAAGCTGAATAAAATCAGAAAAATAAAATTTTATAAAACACATAATGATGAATATAGTTTGAAGGATCATGTAACTATAGAATACTTTTATTGATATCTGTATACATAATCATGAAGAACTAAAATCGGTTCCCTACCTTTTTGGTTATTTTTATCTTGGAATGAAGTTGCAGTAAATTTCAACTTATACAACAAATTATGTTTATTCCTCCATATTTTGATACCAGAAAAAGTATTATTGAGTAGTTATGCAAGTTCAAGGTAAAATGCCATCTGTTGAAACGTTTTAAATCGCACTTATTAAATTTACTTTTTTCGAGATTCCAAAACAATTTCGTTGTAATTAGGAAAAGTAAGATATTTTTTTAATGGACATATTAAACAAAGAGACTCTATATGCCAACAAGAAATCAATGAAAGTTATGTTTATTTTAGCCCAAAATAAATAAATGAATCATTTCAATTAAAATTTATTGTTTGCAAATATTCTGTATATTATAAGAATTCAAATTATTGAAATTACTTTGTTCAAATTCTACTTACAAATACATACTGTAAAGCATCAAAAATGCTTTAAAAAATTTTTAGAGACAATTAAGTAAATAATTAATTTTCTTTTTCTTAAAAATTATGTAAAAAAAATAGTTATTTTATTATCAGTGTTTCCATCCTTACATAATAAACACTCTATAACTCTTGTGTTTTTATTTACCACCTAATTGCCAATATCAAAGTTTAATTAAATTCATATCGTTTTTAAAAAATTATAAATAACTTATGAAAAAAATAATTTTTTTAACTTGTTAAAAATTTGTTAGAAAAGTTTTTTAATTTTTAAGAAACATCAAAATGTAATGATTCTTTGAAGCAAATGATACTGTCTTTTTAACAAAAAAGCAGTTATAGCTGGTAAGATTAATTTATGCTTTATAAATTATACATATATAATTATTTTGGACATAAAAATAATAATATGTGTATAATCTATAAAGAACTTAATAGGAATTATTTCAAAAATAGACATAAGAATGTTTTCTGCCAGAAAACTTGGGTTATATCAGTTAAATAAAATACAGAGATTCAACTGAAATATAACCTGAACTTAAATAACTCGTAACCTGAATTAATAGCTAGTTTCTAAACCGCTAGATATAAGCATATGCTTCCGATTGTAAAAATACTTAACAAATTTAAAGAATTACGTTTTATACTTTTTTTAATCAGTAATGTTTCTAGTGAAAAAATTAAAAAATCTAGTGTTTGTGTATATTTATCTTGTTCTCTGTATTTTGTGTTTTATGGTGCCTCAAAATATTGCAAAATTTTAAACAAAGTTACACTTATACAAAACTGACCAAGTTATAAAATATTGAATACCATTTATTCAGATAATTTTAAACTATTTCAATGGCCACCTGAGAAAGATGCTCATTGGCGATATGTAGTTTCAATTCCAAACGCCATGAATCGGCCAGTTTTATCCCCAGGTGAAGGAACTTTTCTTATTTAAAATATTGGTGTTTGAAAAATATTTTTCTATTTGATTTGTAGAATGGGGAATTCTTTCTATTTAAATTAATAAAATGGGATATAGTAAAAAAAAGTGATTTTATAAATTTTTTTCCGTTTTATTGATTTAAATATAAGATGCCCTTTTTCACGTCTTGTAAAGAATATCTCCATTGCTAACTGTAATGGCTTAAAAATTAGTTACTGTGATATGACTAGAATGGACATTCTGAATGTCTAAATATAGAACTGAATTGAAACAATCGTAAAACTAAGAAATTTTTTTTCGATATTCAGAACTTTATCTGCTATCACCTTTTCTCATTTTTGTCTAACTCTATCGTACAATAAGAACTTTCAAAGTTAAATCAAGCTGAAAGTTTGTATTTTTATATCTTTAGAGAGATTTAATTTCTATCTTAATCACTATTTACACTTCCAATTAATTTTAGAACACAACAATAACTTAATATTCGAACTTTTCACGTACACTGGCATCAAAAATACTCCATTGATTATTATTTTTTCGTATACGAAATTTACAAAGAGAAAATATTTTAATTATCAAAAAATCCGATCTTCAGATTTTTACTGTCTTCACGTTTCAAACCTCCCAGTATCCAAAAACACATATTTCTGGAATTATGTTTATCTACGAACATAAGTATTTGTTTTCTGGTACTTGTTTTTAATCTCATCCCAGCGATTAATCGCCAAAGATTGTATGATATTAGTTTCTAATTAAACATGGTTTGAGCGAGACTATTAAATTCAGTATGTGGTCTTTATACCAAATTTGTAGACGTTTTGAGCTAAATCCATTCGGAGGAAGTCTGACTATCCGGATATCCGAGTGCTAATGAACTCTTTACCTGGAAATTTAAGGAAGCCAGGTGGACGAAATTTAGTACAGATTTATCATCTAAAGTATATGTGTGCATCAAATTTGGGATCAAATCCATCAATGAGTTAACCATTTATTGGTTTATTCTTTAGCATGTTTTTAATCACGATGATTCAAAAATGCTTAGCTCACAGTTTTGGTAAATAAATTGTAAATTTTTATCAAGTTTTGAATTGCATCTGCCAAAAGTGATTACGCTTTCATAAGCATGTAAATACGATTATTCAAAATCGCAATTATTTAAATATATGAAATTTAATATGTAATCTTGTGGCTTCAATAGTAATTCAGTGACAAATTTTGATTTCAGTTGATCGAAGAAAAGCTGTTCAAAATGCCTATTAGTTTCCTGGTACTTGTGTATTAACCACATCCCAGTGATTAATCGACAAAAATTATTGCTTTATGATCGCATGTTAGATTCTTTCGTAACTATTATTCACTAATTCCAACAATACTAACGAATAATACGCTGGTATCTTTACAAGAGAGTAATAAAATGTTTCGAGAAGATTACTCACACTGTTTTATTATTATTATTATTATTTTTATTCGAATCACACGAGTCCTCAGGATTTCGATCGCGGGAGATAATTAATTCATTTACCTCATTTGGCCATTTATCTCGTTAGCCAAGTTTCATAATCTCGTCCAGAAAAATGTTTCCTTTATGGTGCAGAGCAGAAATATAGAATAGAAATTATTAGCTTTGTAAAATATAAGGCAGTATGTTGAAAGCAGCAGTTTATTTTTTTAAATGTTCGGATAAACTATTTTGGATTTTTACGGCTGTGTAAAACGAAATTTATTCATATTTATTTGATGTGTACTTGAATGTGTGCAGATACTACTAAAGTAAATGTTTAGTCGATATCCATTAAATTGGCATTCAACATTTTGCTCATAATTATATTTTTTTGATGAAAAAAATGGCCAAATATATTGGACATCCATATAATTAATTTGTGTTAAATTATATTGAGCTACAGAATTATTTGTATAAATTTTTTTCATTAGCATATATATCAACATTTACTTAAAAGCCAAAACACATGCGTAGATAATTACGTATTCCGACATCCAAAAAACAATAAACGGCAATATTTTTTGCTCAGATTGTGAGCAATAATCTGTTACTTATTAGAAGGGAACTGCCCAAATCTCTTAACTCGGCCTAGATTGCGACGGCTCTTACATGCCTGATTGTAATTGTGAGTTTTTTTATTTATATGAAGTAATTATTTATATTGGGTACGAATTGGGCTATCTTAATATAAATTAAATCATTGTGGCTTTGTGTGCTTGTATGCATATACATATATATTCCATATCTCCTTAACAATTGGTCGAATTTAATTAAACTTTTAATACATTTTATTTCAGACAAGAGAAAGAATATTATCAACTTCTCCAAGTGCAGAAGTTAATTAAGTATTCAATTAATTAAAAATTAATCGAAAATTCGGCGCTTTGCTGCAATGACTTCAGAACAAATAATTCCACAAGAAATAATAATAATTAACACTATCTTAAAATTCAAATTTTTACTTTTTCAATCATATATACTTCATTTCCGGGATTTTTCTTTTGATTTTTATTCAAAATTTAATAAATGTTTAAATAAATACAGGCAAATCTTAAAATTATTCGCAAATATTCCTTTGTTAGGCTTTAGTGGGGCTTAGAACTAAATTCAATTATTTGTTTTTTAATATTTCTGTTTATTTTCCCCTTCTATATTTTTGGTGACATTTTTAATGGTTTTAAAAGGATTCTATGTTTATTTGTTAAAAATAAAATTACTAAAAAACAAGTAGGCGGTACAAAGATTTTGTGTACTATACTATTTTATATAAAATAATCTTTTGCATTAAAAATGAGTTGATTGAAAATCATTTAATTACGACCGCCTTGGATTCAATATTCTACCAATACTAATATTGAAAAGATATCTTTAGCATAGTTAAAATTTTGCTCTCAGAGAGGGAAATATAAACAAGTTTTAGTAACTTTTTGTGAAAATTAATTGAATCATAAGTTTTTTATTATTAAAAATATGAAAGTTTCATCCCAAGCAATACTGGACATTTCAATAACTAGCCATAACAATATATATAGATCAACAGACATAACAATATATTTATATAAATTTTAGAATAATCGGATAGATAGAGTAAAACGATTTCGATTATGTATATAATATAATCATATATTTATGCTTCTAGATAAAAGAGAAAGAAAACTTGGTAGTTCGGAAATACAAATATGACTTTCTAAAAGACGAAATTTATTTCATAACGTATTGGGAAACTTCTATCAATACCTATAGGAAAGGGAGAGTGCGATTTCCTTCCACCTAAAAGAGTTTTGTAAGAGTTAATGTAGCAATGTCTTCACTTTACAATATTTATTAAATGCAACCATACATTGCGAATTGAGAGCAGTTCTTTCTTGTTCTGCTAGTTTTTTTTTTCCAGAGAAATCTTTCTAAAATGTGTATTTGAGCGATATTACCTCCTACAGCAAATAATTGCAAGAAATAAATGGCGGAATTCTGACATGGTTTTTGAGCTGAAACTTTGGGAATTAAGAGTAAAAGAATAGCTTCTTAGGAAGTCTACAAAATAGATGTAGATATTAATCTAATTTGTTCTAAAATTCGTATATTTCACTAAAATAAGAATAAAGTAATAAAATAACGAACATTGTTAAACGAATTTATGGTAACAAAATTAAAATTCACATAGATTTCTCATCCACAACAACATTAAAGAGTCCAATCATAATAAATTGTATAACTAAACTCAGTATTAATTTTCGAAGCTTAGAATCCGGCAGAATTGAAAGCACAAGCCACTGTGACATTATTTGCATTTCCCAGGTTTGTATGACTCAGAACTGTTTCGAAGACTTTTTGTATTGTTGACACTCGATTTCTTTTAAATTGTAGATTTTTTTAAATTAATTTGTATTTTTCAAAAATTGCTTGTGAATTTATTTCTTAAACAGTTTTATTTGGTTTATGCATGTAACCTAAACATTAGTTAACTTTAAGTACAGTGGGAACAGATTAATTCGAAAATTTTTAATTCAAATTTCTCGACAATTCGAATTTTTTTCAGATTCCATAAATTTTAAATAAATATGATGTTAAAATATCGTCTAATGTTCAGGTTTTGGTTAACTTGAAATCACATTTAAAAATTGTAAAAGGTGACTTTTAATTTTAAATTGTTTTGATTGAGATATATACGTCTATGTTTCATGTTTTCAGAGATCGTCAGCGAATAAATTTTAAGGCTTTGATTCTCTCCAGGACTTTAATGCCCAATAATGCAATCACTATAAAAGAGAGAGAAAGAAAGAAAATTTCTTCCTTTCTTTTTAAACTTGAAATGCGTTAAACTTGAATTGTGATGTTCTTTTTGAAGTTTTATTATTTTATTGTTTGAATATGTCTATTTTTAAATATTAGATATTTACATTTTTTTTGCTCCAGAATGGAAATTTTTCAATCATTCGATCATAAACAAAGGACTGGAATGGGAATCCTTCGGTATATATAATCATTGATTATAGTGTTGGTAAGGAACTGAAGTGAAAGTGTAGAAATAACTGAAAATTCTTGGAAAATTATAAAAATATTAGTGTGAAATCATAATTTCTTTTGTGAATTTTGATCTTTTTCCAAAGTTTAAAAATTGCATACTTTAAAATGGTTCATCATTCTGCTTATAATTTAGATAATTCCCTAGACAGTATTTAAAAAAAAATTCATGCCAAATTTCAGACTGTTATTTTTAATACTATTTTAGCAATAAACTTTAAAAATTAAAATTTTTTGTAAAAACCGCATTTAGAGAAAAATGTGTTTAAAGTTTTTGTTTTTAATTTTTAATGAGACGAAAAAAGAATTTTTCTTCAAAACTTCCAAGATTAGAAAGCTCTTTTTGTTTTCTTTAATGCAATTTATTTTTAAAAAATTTGAATTTTTGTCTTGTTAACTTTGGAATGTTTTTTTGCCTTTTTCTTAATTTAAATAATAACTCATTGTGTTAATCCATATCGTTAGCACAAGTAGATTTCGATATTTCTTCAATATTTTTAACTTGAAAATATAATAATTAAATTTTATTTATAATTATATACTAGCCACCTTTGACGACCAGCCGGTTCGCCAGTATTACCGCTCGCTACAATTTTCAATTAAATATTTTAAGTAACTGATCTCTTAATAGATTCTCAAACAAAACATTTTTAATCTTCAAATTTTGATAGTCATACCACACTTATAAGGTTGTTTAGATCGTTTCGTTCAATTTACTATATATATTTTGCTAATTTGTTGTCATTTCCGGTAAAACTTCAACTTTAATTTAAAGTGGAAATTATGAAATTGCAATTAATATAAAGATTTTTTTTAATAAAACCAAGCGTTTTATTTTATTTATCATCTTTATTGTTATTCATTTATTATTATTATTATTATTGAATATGAGTATTGCAAACAGAATCGCTCGGTATTTAAGTCTTATCTGAACTACAAAATATTTTTCATAATTTATGTAATATCTCAAAGAATAATTCAACAAAAACTTCTTAGATTCAGCATAAAATTCAGTTTTTAGTTTTGCTTTCAAAAGGATTGAAATGAAATCAATAATAATATTTTTTTCCGACATATCAATATATTTCAAAAATTATGAAGTCTAAATTTAATGCAGTAAGGTATCATATACTGAGAAATATTCGGGACACACCAAATATTAAATAAATGAATGAATGTTTCTATTTTCCACGATCAACTAAGACTTATTTTTCTAATGTTAAAAATTTAGAAAAACTCAACATTTTCATAATCTTAGGCCAATTAATCTTGAGAAACCTGCGCGCTGATTGGCGTATTTTCTTTGAAACGATCGATGGAAAATCTAAAATTATCCTTTTTTTATTGAATAGTGATATTCAAATTTTCATAAATCAGTCAGTTTAAGTGATTGATTTAGTTGATTGGAGATTAACTCTTTTTATTTAAAATATTAGTGTTTCAAGAACATTTTGTTATTCGTGATTTCCACAGCAGAAGCTTTATGTAAAATCAAAAATTCGTTATTTATTAGAGCATTTATTGAATCAAGTTACATAAAATATAATCATTTTCCATTTAGACCATTTTAGCAGATCTGTGTCTTACTAAACGTTTACAAATTAGCTGTGTGGCCTTGATTTGAATGGATATCCTGTTCATATTAAACAAAACTAGCCTTAAAATAAAACTGATTTATTGAATTAATAAAATAGAGAGTGTAAAAGATCATAAAATAATTTTTCTTGAATTTATTTTTTTAGAAAAAATAATATTTCATACTTGTTTCATTTCCTACAGACACGTGCCGAAAATTATATTTTTGCAGATTTCATTTCCAAAAAGATTTAATTTATTTTTAGTTGGAGCTTTAATTAATGTGATGGCAACACTTTTAAAAAATCTAATTTTTTCCCATGAATGCGAAACGTGCTCGTGCAGCATAAATTTTATTTTTATTTTGTACGAAAAAAATTGTTGAAAAATATAATTAAAATATTTATTTAAAAATTTATTAAAAATAGAAATTTAATTTTAATCTTAAATTAAAACATTGGTATCATTTAAAAGATAAATTTTTGATCTTTAACTTCATGTAAACATCTTTTTTGTGCGGTAATATTTTCGGAAGTTATAGCAGAAACACGCCAAAATTTAATTTTTAAATAAATAAAATTCTAATTAAAAATTAGAAAAAAATAACCCCCAGGTGCACATTCCCGGTCTCAAAGGTATACACGTGCCAAATTTGGTAGCTGTAGGTTGAATGGTCTGGCCTGTAGAGCGCCAACACACACACACACACACACACACACACACATTGAGCTTTATTATAAGTATAGATTAATATTCATGATAAGTACGATTTTAATGTTTATATTGTTTTCTCAAAGTATAGCATCAGTAAAAAATTAAAATAATTATTCAAAATTTTTTTAATTTGCCACAATGCTATCATAAACATAAAAATTAATGCTAAAAATATTCTGGAGTAATATTTATTATATAATAAGAGAAATGAAACACTAAAAGGCAATTTTCAAATAATCCAACTAAAAATAATGAAAATAGTTTATCTATAGTATCGTTTACAATTTCACTTTCAGTTGCTAATTTCTGTTAAAAAAACTTTAATTTAATTTCTAATTATCGTTAATAAATAATTTAATAATAAAAATAATTTTAGGAAGATGAAAGAGCAAGCGTCCATATCAAATATTTTTTTTAAAAAATTTTGATTTTCAAATAAAAATGGATTTTTAACATATACAGATACCTTAAAATTACTATTAATTTTTAATTCGTATTATTTTTAAAAATTTTTAAACATTAAAAACTAGTATTTACTGCCAACTTTTGTTTAAAAATTGTCTATTTCTGTTGCTGTATTCATTTTGAAACCGAATCTCCTCCAGTGAAATTTCTTTTGCTTCTTTCTGTTTTGAATTAGCCAAGTTTTCTCTATATTAAAATTTCAAAACAGTGTTTCATTAAATCCTATGAACCATGCATAATTTCAAAATACTTTTGCCCATAATACCCATGCTCTTGTAAATATAGAAAATACGTGCAAACCCTACACTATTGCCATTTAATGTAGAATATGGCATCCTGGCATTATCTAAGATTACATTGATTTTGACTAATTAAAGAATACATTGAACGCAAGAACGAAACAATATCATCATAAATAGGAAAGGCGGATTGAAAAATATATTTTATTGCTTCCCAAGTAAAGCCCAGACAAACGTTCCATCAACAATAAAGAAGATAAAAATGAAGTTTCATATTGCTCAAATAATCAATTAATGCTATTATTAACTTGAAACTTGGAAGTGGCAAAGTAAATTTCCACTCAATTCAAATAATATGAAGAAGCCAATGCTTCATAAGTGACCAATGCATAGGCATATTAAAAATGATGTTTTGATGGTTGGAAACAAGCCAAATCGCACACACCGAAAAAGACAACAGGAAATCTCAAAATTCCTATGGCGCTTGATTAATGCCGCGATAAATGTTCGAAAACTTCCACTATCCAAACGAAATTTCATTGGCCCCAATTAATAACGACTGTTGCTTTCAAACAAAAATGATACTTTACGATTTCGGAGGGAAGGGGTGTAGGGAGAGAAAAAAGAGATCGTTTCATAACTGACCAATCAAGGAAAGGGAAAAAGAGGTTTGATAGATACGCAAGCCGTGCAGCGCACCATTTATCACGGCGGACGCTATCGTCCCGAGCAAGAGCAACCACAGCATTGATTTTGCAACCGCCACATCGCGATCGGATATTTAAAAATCTCAAAACTCAGCCAAAAGATTGGAAATGCGCCCGATTCTCTCTCCCCTGCGAATCATTAAAGGTTGCATCTCTTACCGTTTCATTAGCTCTGTTATCGTGAAAAGTCCGGGGAGCTCCGGATTCATTAATAAAATGTCTTTAAAACATCGACTGCCGCATGGGCAGAGAGAGAGAGAGAAGTTAAAACTTCCTTTCCTTTTCCCCCAATTAATTTCGTCTCCCGGAATATCCGGGAATCCGAAGGGGAAGGTGGGGGAGGAGGGAAAGACCTTTTCCATTTTCATGAAGTGACAAAAGCAGAGGCAGCACGGGACCCCCTCCCCCCAGAAGAAAAGAACACTAAAAAATTCCGCGAGGAAGATTGTCTTCCCCGCAGTTATTATTAAACTTTTATTATAACTGTGTATTTCAGCAATTAACTCATTACTTCTATCCGGCAGCCGAGTCCGGTTTCCCTCCCGCCCGCACATAATTAGTCCCGGAAAAGATCCGGAAAAGGCACATACCTGGGACCTATTCTTAATTATGCGGACCGCAGTTTGTCAAGGCGCTCTGCCAATAACAGAGGCTTTCTCCGGTAAGTGGCGCGTGCTTTTTACTAATTGACGATTGTCCCCCGTCCGAGGGCTGGAGACGGCACAAAAACCGGCCGGATCTTGCCGGATAATGCTCCGTAATTAACTTCGCTTCTCTTTCCGTGTCCTCCCTTCGGACTTCTTTATCCGCAGTCCTCCAGTAAGGGTAATTAATGAAACCACTTGGCCCACCCACCCTGGAAGGATCATGTTCGTAATAGAGATTTGACGACTTATTAATGGAAGGGCGAATATTATTTACTTTAATAAATAATTACATCTCGTTTTTTTACCTTTGCTTCTATCGGTCCCGAGACATGATTTCGTATACTTCTTAAAATTAATTTCTTTCAGACACCGGGGAAAGGGATTCAGGACACATTAAGCTATTGTTGTAGAAATAGGATGGCATTTTAAATAAATTAAGAGGTTTTATGATTAAAAAATAGGGTTTAGAATATCACATTACAATAGGTTATTGATTGCAGATTCATTTTTATATGGAGAAGATAATTTAAAAAATGCATTGCTCTTAAGTGGAGAAAATTGTAATTAAACTCATAGAGGAAAATCAATAAATAAAAATATTTATTAACCTTTGAACTAACATTTCAAATTTTTTGTGTAAACTGAGATATTTAAAGCAAAAAGCGTCGATGAAATGTAGAAACAAACCCAGTAACAAATGCAATCAATAAAATATCTTCCATATTAATTTTAATTAATTTTTGTATTTTATCTTTATAATTTTTTTAAATCATAAGAGCTAAAACTTTCCGATCAACAGCTTTTAAATTTTAAGAACTAAGCCTTTTCATATTAAACATTTTTTTAAAAAATTCAAATTTTATTTTTTAAACATTAATAATAATTTTTAGCATTGAATCACATTTATGAATGATATGGATGGTAAAAATGTAAATAAAAATATAAAATAAACACTCAAATATTGATTAATATAAACAAAGTATTCACTCCAGAAAGAGGCAGATAAATATATTTAATAAAATCAATTTTTAAGAGCATACTTTTATTAAGGTACAAAGAAGAAAATACCTTTTCCTATTTTAATTATTTTTTGTCTACTTTATAATTAATTATTATAAATATTATATATGTGTACACGATAACTCAAAGACGTTTTGAAATTGGTATATAAAATTTAGTATTAAATCAAATTTGGGAATTTTGATCAAATTTTGAACGAATTCACTCAGGGAAATCTGTCTATCCGAATTCAGTAGAACATGATAACTATAAAACATAAGAAGCTAGAGAGATAAAATTTGGAACATTAGTTTAGCATCTATAATGTAGACTTGTGTCAAATTTGGAATCATATCCATATAGGGTTTGACTGTATATCGGTCTATAATTTCACATGCATCTAAATTCAATCACGCAAAAAGAAAAAAACAAAGAAAAAAAACAGTGATTTAATTAAATAAAATTTTGTATATGATCTTGTGGCTGCAATTGTAGTTTTATATCAATTTTTTTTGATCGATACGATTAAAAGACGTCCAAAACACATTTTTCTGGTAATTTTGAATAAACTGCATGCAGCGATTAAGCACCAAAGATGGCACACGAACTCCGGTGAAAACAGTTAGATTCACATTAAAGATCAATATTTTTTTAATTATTGATCGCCAGTGCCATGCAATTAGAACACAAGTACAGGTTTTCTTTACTATACTACGAAGCACATAATTCTCTCTGGAATTCGAAAAAGAAAAAAAAAATGAGCACTCATGGCATTCAAGACTTTTCCCAAAGTCCACAGTTTTTAAGGGAGAAAGGACAAAACACCTTTACTAGAGAGTATGCGAAAAAATTTTAGGGAGACAACTTCTGCTGTATATTACCTGTTAAAGCACGCAAAATGGCTATCACGTGAAGTCATTAACACATTTATTAAATTATTATAGCCTAAAGACTACTAACAATTTTTAGGAAATGAATATTTCCATTCTCACCAAGAATGTATATACTATAAATAAACTGTTTTCTTTCAACAAATGTATCTTTAATTATAAGATGCTGCAATTCTTACATGATGCTGATGTTCGATACTGTCTGTAAATAGCTCGCAGGAAAAAATATCGTTATTCAGGAAAGAAAAGAAAGATATTCACTAAGAAAAATATTTTGAAAATTTGATTTGCGTTTTAAATAAAAAAATTAATCAAACTTTTAGTATTGTTCTGAATAATTTCAAAATCTATAATTAATTCCCAAATCGGTTTTTATTTTAATTTTTAAAAAATAGTTTTTTGAAGACTAGAATTTTATGTCTGTGTATTTTTTCCTTTAAATCCGGACCCCCTCCGGGGGGGAGCGCCTCGAAAAGAGGATGAGAGGCTTTCTGTATGGTGGTTGGATCTCGCCACCCTGGAAGGTACACAAAAAGGTGGGGGAGGATCTGACTCCTTCCATCGATGACGGGACGTACTTCCTTCTGGAAGGGTTGTACCGTGGTCGGTGATGGCCCTTAGGATTCACCCACAGTTCCAGCCTATGCTGCTGTTGCGGCGGTCCGGTCATTCAGTTTTCCTTATCTGTGTGGTTTCGGGTGGGTTGAGGAGTCAATGGTATGACTTTCCTTTAAATCCGTAATTTATAAAAAGATTTTTAAGCATATTTTATTGCAATATTTTTCGCTGTTTTAGTTTTTATATTTATATCCGTGATTATTGTGTAATGTAATTAAATCCTTTTTTGTTCGCGTAATATCTTCTTTATAATCAGGAATAAATTTTAAAAATGAAATGAAGATGGGTGAATCAGCTTAAAACATTATCATACGATGAAATATTGAATTACAGATTAGAATTTCCTTTACAGTTTTTTTAATTATGCAAAATATGATCAAAAAGAAATAAAGAGCCTACTTAAAAATATTTCTCAGAAGCAATTACAAAACAAGTCATAATTTCAACTGACACCTTCTAATAGGCTTAGAAGAAAAATTATTTGTGTAACTCTGTAATGAATTTTTAATGTATAACTTGATATACAATGTGGAATTGAAAACAGAAAAATAAATACTTATATATAAATAAAAAAATAGATGTATTAAAGAAAATAGTGTAAAAATAAATGTGTATATAGTGTATGTGTAAAAATAAAGAATAAAACAAATAATTAAAATAGGACAAATAATTTAATATTAGCTCACAAAATCAAATCAATTCCCCTCCCTCCTTAAAATATCTTATTTTACCTTCCCGTGAGAGATAACCAGTTCAGTAATTACATTATAGTACCATAAGCTTGATTACGGAATTGAACTTTTTACTACTTTGGGGATTATTTTTCTGTCACCTTATCCCGGTGTCAATCTTTTTTGTAACTTTTTCAACCTACTCTTACTCTGTATTATATTCATATAACACCACTGAAATTTTATTCCTTCACTTTTATGCATGTATTGGCTCGATCCTTAGCCGCATAGAGAATCTTAACTATTAAAATTTTCTTCATTTCCTGAAAATAAGGGTGTGTTTGTGTGTGAGTGTATGTTTCATTTAATAGGTTTTAAATGGACTTTTTAAAAGAATATAGCGATTATGATTAGGAAAAATTGAATCTTTGAAATATTATAGGTAGTATATAATTTAAATATACATCAGTGATTAAATATATTCTATTTTAGTTAAACTTTAATTTAAATTAATTTTTTTAAATAAAATAAAAATTAATGTAGATTTTATAGTCTTCTAAATTTTTAAGAAACCTCCAATTTTGACATTAAAAATAGTTTTTGTTTTCCAGAATGTTCTACCTGTTATAAGACTTTTGAGAAAGCCTTAGTAAAAGATACAATAATTCAAATTAGCAAATTAAAGATAGCAATGATTGCTATTTTTCACTGAATAGCTTTAGAAATTTTTATTTGAAAAAAATCAATCATATTGAGATTATAAAGCTTTTCACTTCAGGATTGTCAGTTTATTTATTAATTTATTTTGTATTTCTCTCTCCCTTTTAATTATAGATACAATAAAACCTGCACAAATAAATACTTTAAAATTTACTAGAGGAATGTCTTTAGCTTTGTTTTCATTGGCTGTTCTTTGTTTCCATCGCCATTTCTTTGTTTCATTTAACGATTTTTAAAAATAGTTTTATGCCTTATTCTTCATTTAAGTACTTTCAACTAAACGCAAAAATGATGTTTCTACGAAGATTTTAATCCGAATGGTTCGTTCGGAAGAAAAGTAATTTCGTTAAAAAGTTTTTAATCGTTTTGTGTGTCATTAATGTATATTTCAGTGTTACTAACATAAGCTAATTTTGCGCAGTATTCATTAATATAATAAAATATTTTAACATTTTTAAGGAGATATGAAAATTACAACGTGTCCAAACTCATATTCATGATTTTGAAATTTTTTTTTTCAAGTTTAAAGCTAATTATTTTTATTGATCAAATACAAGGGAAACTCGCTTAAAACAGCATAATTCATTTC
The DNA here is from genome assembly GCA_026543865.1 of Argiope aurantia. Taxonomy (NCBI): domain Eukaryota; kingdom Metazoa; phylum Arthropoda; class Arachnida; order Araneae; family Araneidae; genus Argiope; species Argiope aurantia. The sequence continues at coordinate 99,450 of JAPMOR010036098.1, forward strand.
TGGATTTCATTAGTAATACGAAACTCTCATTAAGTAATCAATATAATTTAGGGTAATGTGGATAGATAAAATGTATATAAGATTAAAAAAAATTATAACAATGTTATTTAATATTTATTATAAATGCCTTTCTACAAGAAAATTATTTAAAGACATTTGATATTACCTACTTATCAAAATCGGACGAAAACGGGACACAGCATAATCATTAAATATATCTGTAATGGGCATAGCTACTGTCTTATTAAAGTGATGCTTCTCAACATAGAATGCAACAATTTCCAATTCTTCCGGCATCTCCCTTTTCTCATTAGATGCTGTCTCCACTGACGCTGGCTAAATCTTCTCCGCAGTTTCTTGTTATGACAGAAAATGCAGTTCTTAGTTATTCTTGCATTTGTACTCCCACGCTATTGATATATTTCTCACCTATATCGCAATACGAAACTATCACACTTATTAAGGCGTCGCGGACTTTTATTTAATTATTTACTTTAAAGTTATAATTAATTGTACATTTTACAGTTCCACTTACTGTTAATTTAAAAAAAAATTAAAGCAAACGTTAAACATAGACTGATAGCCGAAATATAGGCAAGATTCTAAATGTGACATCATGATGTCATTTCTTCCTTCGTTTCTTCGAAAGATCGTTCGTTAGACGCGAATCATTTTTTAATATTTAATTCTTCTCGCTCGTTCATGAGGTGCTCCTTCAGCGTGGTTTGAATTATATTTAGCAGTTCAATTTATATTTAAGGTATAGTAAACAAATTGAAATCCTACACAAAAAAGGGGCAAGTTTTGTAGAAGGAATTTACAAAGCTTGCATAAAGTACTCTACATAAAAACTTTAGTAATTTGCTTTCATTTTTTTTATAATCTGAAAAATGTTTTAATACATGTTTTTCATATTATTCCTTTAAATTGTGTAACTAAAGTTTTTTTTACAAATATTTTAAAAACCCATATAAATTTAATTATTTTTTTATTTATAAATTCTTATAAGGGGTTAGAACCATCAATCGAATCAGAAATATAGGGTTAGAGAACAAGAAAAAAAAACGAAAAAGGATTCCAGAACTTACAAACTACCGATTTCGAAACGTTTCCGTTAAACCTATCACAACAATTGAGTAGGAAAAAAAAAGAACACCCTCAATTTCGTATCAGCCATTGAGTATAAAGATTTCTGTCAAAACACTTACTTTATTCTCGACTTTAAGAATATTTTTTTGAAAAAAAAAATCGCCCATTTAGAAAAAAGAAAGAATCTGTGAAGACTTCATACCGAATGTTCCCTTTTCCCGTTTTTCATCTTACAGGAATATTACCTATCGCCTCAAATCGTGTGGCAAAATATTTCGCATCTGAGAAATTGAGAATACACGGAGATCATTTCGAATGCTTATCGTCTGCGTAAAATTGCCCAGAAACTCTAAAGCCAGCACTGGTGGGTGACAGAAAAAAAATGAAAAGAACAAAAAAATCTTTACTATTCTATGCAAATGGCATTCTCAACTCTTCTCACCTTTCATCGGTGTATTTCAGAAAAGAGGAAAGAGAACTTTTTTGAGGACAGAAAAAAAAAGAATAAAAAGGAATTCGGAAGAATGAAAGAGGTAGGCGGAGGGGTCGGAAGGGTGGTCGGGATAATGGGCAAAATATGTCAGTGCCGTGCACCCAGCCAAGAACGGAAATCTGCATAAGAACTTTTGAGAGAAAAACCTTGCCACTGTCACCATTTTTTAACTTGACTGGTGGAAAAAGTGCCTTTTTATTTCTTTCTGTTTCTTCTGCGCAGCCGCCATCCTCTCCTCCTCCACTTCCCCACCCAAGAAATAAAATCACAGCAACGGAGCACTGAATTTCAAATGAGACCTTATACAAACCACTAGCACAGATTGGGTTTTGTGAGTTATTACAACAGATTTGAGTTTCGATGAACTTCCAATTTAATAAGTAAATATGCTCTTTTGAACAAATTGGCAAAACGTGGGGAAAATCCTATGAAACTAATATTAATTTTCTATCTAAAACTGCCTATTTTGCGTTTTAACCTCAATTCACTACTTTTTTGTTTTAAGCCTGAGAATGCTATGATTAGACCGCATTATTAGGCACTTACGCCTTTAGCAACCAGCTGGACCTCCGGAGTATTAGTTGTATTTAATCACGGTTTACTCATTTCGATATATTTTCATGTCCATGATTTCACTAAATTGTTAAGTATTAGAGCCGTGTTATGTTAACTGGCTTACATATTTTCTCTTCATTTGCGCATGAACCTTTCTAATGGTGACCAGACGAATGATATCCATAATCCATCATCAAATGGTTTATCTATTTTCTAAATTTCACGATATTATAACTTCCTATTTTCACGATATTATAACTTCCTATATAAAATACACAAATTCATATACATCATATAAACGACACAGCAAAATTTTTCTTCTTTTTCTTTCAAAAAATGGAAGAAAATCACGCAATTACTATTGTTGGAAATAAGCAAAAAATATTTTTTATAAGTTGTCAAAATTCAAGAAAAATTTCATGCATTATTATTAAATTGATAAAATTAAAAAGAATCTTTTTTAAATCTTGTGATGGTGTAAAATTTATTTTTGGGCAATAATAATTTTGAAATTTATCATCATGAAAAAATTCTAAAATTCAGATATATTTTTAATAAATTAAAATTCCAAGAAATGACTCCGAGGTGCACATCCCCCCCCCAAATATATATGTACCAGATTCGGCAGTGTAGGTTTGGTCTCTCATTCTTCGATACATACACACATTCATTCTTATTAGTAGCAGAGATAGAAATAAGGGACAAAAAGAATTTCAGACTTAATATGGTGATTATTTTATGATGTATTCAGCCATTCGGTTAAAAAAATTTTTTTCGTTTTAAAATACAGGCTAAAAACCACTTTTCCATATGGAATAAATATTTAATAAAGGGAAAGTACATCATTTACTTTTAAATATAGAAAAAGGAAAGAGTACTCGAAATCATTACTAGTATAATATGGCTCTACACTAATGAACAATTTGCTCATTAGTGTAGAGAGAAGTTGGCCTTATATAGCTAAGTCATTTTCACAAGAATAAATGTGTGATCACAAACACAATCTTCAATTGTAACATAGATTACAAACAGAACAGGTAACGAAATTCTGCAAGACGTCATATTATGCTGAATGTCTATCGGAAAGATGCTGGAGGAGTAGCTCTTTCCAAGATACTTTACAGACGGTCTATTTTAATTATGCTGCTGGCAAATGTGAATACAGAAACGAATTTCTCAGAATGCCAAATTTCATTTTGATGATGATATATTATCTCGTCATGTCTTTCAGTTCTGCTACAGTTTTCAACAATCCACAGGTGTTAATTATGTAAAAAGACCAAACGGTTCTTGAAAATGTATTTCATTCCATTATACAAATGCGAGTGGAAAATAAAAAGGCAGTGTTTCATATTGATCTATATCGTAACACTCCTTTGTTAACAAATTGTTCTGAATCGTCTTCACATAGGGGCTTTTTTTAAACAAAAATCTTCAAAACCAATCGTGTACAATATTCATATCAATCATTTAAACGAAATAATATTGTTATAATATACCTTTTACCATTATTCCGATAGAAAGTCTTTTAGTTGTGTCAATATTATACATCTATGTCAAAATACATGAAATCTATTTTTTTATTAATCGTAAATAACAGAATTAGCTCACCGGTAATCGGATATTAATTTCAGTATCACACACCGAAATGCTCTTATATCTTCTCGTAAGATTTTTAGATTGCGTGGTTTTTTATACAGAATCGTATTTTATACAGAATCGTCTCCGTAAAATTTTCACGCATACTCTCTAATAAAGGTGGGATCTCCAGAATTACGCAAAAAATTGTGGAACTTTAAGCAGGGCAGAGAGCGCCTTGTTTCCTAGACATTGACGCTATTTAGATACGAAATATTAAACTTTTGAGTGAACCTGGTATTTTTACTGAATTTATCGTGTGGCCCTTGGAGAGATTTTTTTTGTCATTAATACCTTGCGTGCGTTTAATAATATCTGAAAACCGAAATTGTTTTTAGACAAGTTTTTTTTTCAACCAATGTCACATAAAACTACAGTTGTAGTCATGAAATCATTTATCAAATTTCATATACTTATTATTGCCTTGTTAAGTTATTGTATTTTTGAGCATTTACTTAATCATGCAATAAAGATCGATAAACGATCAATCCTTTGTTAATTTGACTCAAAATTTGGTATGTGTCAACACTATAGATGGTAAATTTCTGTACCGAATTTTATCTTTCTATCTCTCTTCGCTTTGTAGTTATCGTAATAGCCAAACAGAACAGACTTCCTCTGAATGGATTTGGCTCAAAATTTGATAGAAATCTATAAAATTGGTCTAAAGACCCATACCAAATTTCATCCGTCTGGCTAAAAGCGTTTTTGAATTATCTTTGTCATGGACTAAAAACATAATTCTAAAAATGTGTTTTTGATTGAGGGACTGACAGATTTTGATGATGCTAAAAATGTATTCTCTAATTCAAGGAGATCTGAAAAGTGTATATTCGTCAAAACCTAGAGTTCGAATTTTTTGACTATTAAAAACTTTCTCTATACTTCGTATACGAAAAAGTAAAAACAGTATTAAAACTTTGTGCCTTTTTTTTCATTAAGTAAAATGCTTTTGTTTCCTTCATTTAATACATTCATTTCATGATCTCTCTCTATTTTCATTTATTGAAAATATATAGAGAAAAATGTAAAACTTTCACAAAATATTTTACTTCTCAGAAACACTTGTATAAGCAGCACTTTGTATTAAACATTTTCTTTGTCTTCCTGCTCTAGTCATTTTTTTTTCTGGAAATTCTCTGTCTTTATAGTATCATATTTCAATCCACTTATCAATATAAGAATTAGAAAGGTAATTTCACTTACTGAATATAAATGAGTTACATCTGCCGACTTCATATGGAAAAATCCATTAATAAATTTCTTTAAATAATGCAAGAATACAAAAATGCCAATATGAACGATTCTATTGGGAGTGCAGATTGTTAAAGCCTAGAAGTTTGTAAAGAATTAGATATTTTATTGATATTACTCATGTATATGAAAATTATTAAAAAAATTTAAAAAATGATTCCTTTGAACTTTGTCTTTGAGCTTGATATTGTATCAAAAAATAACATAACACGAATGCCATTTTTACTACATAGCATCAATTCTTGTATATGTGATATTTTTTTAAATATTCTCAATTTATAATATATACAGATTTATATATATATAATATAAATAAATAAATATTATAAAATCCTTTTAAATATTTTAAATGTTATGTTAAAAAATGAATAAACTAAATGCACTTAAATACTCTGATATAAACTAACTTATGTTGATCATGTGATTGTAACGCTATATTAATTTATTGGCTTTTACAGATTTTTTTTTCAATTGCTTTATTTTGAAGAGGAATTAAGAAACAATTCTGTGTTGTATTTATGGGCGAAATAAAATAATTCGATCTGGATTTTCAATGAAATTTTGTAAGATGAGCTGAGTTCCCTGAAACAATTTTAGACAGAAGTACTTTTAAGAATAATGATCGTATTGCTGTGATAGTAGCACAGAGAAATTTTTGCAATTTATTTATTTGTAGATATTTGTCAATTGACAGATATTCACCCGAGTTAAATGCAATTTCTGATAATAAGAAATTTTTTCTTTCTATCATTTATTGCAAACGCACTAAATATTGATTTGCAAACATCAATTAGATAAAAGTCAAAAATGTTTCTGCTCTGAAAGGAAAACAGTTGCTCTTCACGGAAATTATAGAGTTCTCATTACTTCTGTTTATTTCAGATGATGAACAGAAACGATGAGAAAGAGCAACTCACATAAATCACGTGACTCGCAAAATAATCGAATTTGATTAGAAAACGATGATTTCTCGAAGCACACATTTTAAATCTTTAAGCGCGAAACAAAATGTTTAATCTTTACCGAGTATTCGATTTCTTCAAACGTCGATTCGTTTCGTTTTCATTTCGCTCAGAGATAGAAAATAAACAAAAGAAAAAGACATTTTAAAAAAATCCGAGAAGCGAATCAATTGCATTGAATCTTTGTTTCTCCTGAAGACCAGAAGAGGGCGATAGCAGCGCGCTCTCATTTATCGTCTGCCCGCTAACAAAAAGTCATTTAAGAATTCCGCTATCTCGATTTTGCATTCGTGAAATTCTCGGTAGTTATCGGTAAATAATACATTCCAAACTCAAAAAAGGGTATTTTTTTTTTTGAAAAAGAAATAGATAAATATTATGTATAAGCAGTGTCAATAAATAAGAGCTTCTTTTTCGTCTTATGTCTGCTTCAAGAAACCAGAATCGACTTGTATGTAAATTTATGGCCCGATGTTAGTGTCATATATTTCGAACACTGCATCCCTAGCAAAAATGCTGGAGATGAAATTCAAGGCTTAACACAAAAATAAACAATAATAAAATTCAAAGTCTGTTGAATAATGGTTACTCATATTGTCATACTGTTATGTTATTCAACTGGTAAATGATATACTTTCTTTTTATCTTATTTATTTATTTTTTGTGGTAAAATGTTTTATTTGACAGCTTAAATAAATTATTAGAATGCTGAGAGTATTTTTGCTTTAGCAAAAATATAGTAACTTTTAATTTCCCTATAGCAAGATGAATTAAAGTTAGCATGTATTTAATTTATTTTGAAAAAAAAATAATGTACTTCTAAAAAATGAAGTAAAATAATACCTTAAAAATAAGTGAAATGCAATGTTATTTTCACTAAATTATAAATTAACTTTCACTGTCGGTATTATTAACTTTCACTGTATAGGGTTTTATTTTTTTTAAGTTATGAATAATCCAGTCAGCCATATTAAAAATCAATCAAAATGTTGCATATTTTTTGCAAAAAATAAAAGCATTAACATATGTGTTATTTCGAATGTGATTCATAATTTGCTAAAATGTGTTAAGTGTCTCTGAAGAATACTCAAATGATTCTTAATATTGATCATGGTTTATTTATTTATTGATAACTCTAATCAAATTTTAATAATCAGATTTGTTATCATATCAATGATATTCGAATAGAATCTCTACAAGTCCATATCTAAATCCCTTGTATTAATTAAGAATGTTAAAGGATTTGATTAAACTCAATTTTTCTTTAATAAACACCATTTTTAAAAGAGATTACAAACTTTTAAATAGTAATTTTATTGACCTAATTATAAAATTTATATCAGTGCTACACATTCGTTGCAATACTTTTGTATTGTCACTATAAATATGAGAATTAAATGTGTAGTGTGTTCTTATATGTGTAGTTCAATACGAAGTTTCCTAAGTTTTCATTCATAACTTTGACTATTATTTATTCAATAATGACAATAATTATGATTTTATTCTTATAACTATTAATAAAATGTAATTTCTAGTTAAAATAATTTAATTAATCCAATTTTAACTTAATTATCAGTGTGCGATTTGTTGAGATTATGTTGATGACCCCTTATTAATTAATCTACGCGTTGAATTTTCCCGCATGGGGAAAAAAAGCATATGAATGCCAAAATATAAATATGTTCAAGAAGTTATTCTATTCATATTTCAAAAAAGCATTTAAGGAAATAAAATGAAAATATATATGCTTCAGATATGCTTAAATATATATTTTCTCCTTTGGAATTACTATTTGTGGTATGCTCGATGCATAAACTATTCAGAAATTTGAAAGAACAGATCTCTTAACCTTGAGCAACCCAATTTGGTAAATATTTACATCATGAATAGCACTCGGTACGAACGTTTTTTAAAATTTTAATTACATATTTATTAAAAATTAATTGAAATATTAATGTTTCACCTCGATAGCTTCGGAATATTTTATTGTACACAAGCCATTTTTACATTACATTAAAATCCAAAAAAAAAAAAAAAAAAAATAGCTATTCAGTGCTATCAGTTTTATTTCGATATAATTTATTTGGCTAATTTTAATCAATTTTCAAACATTTTAAAACAATTCTATTTTAGTGTTTAGTTATTTATTTATATTCATGGGCATTACATGATATTTAACATATTTTTGTGTGTATATTATCTTTGCCATAATTGAGATAACATTATTTAAATGATATGAAGGCAGACAAATTAAGCCCAAATATAGTTATGCAATGATTCTAATATACCTTTTGATTTTTTAAAATATTTCAGTAGTCCCACGATTAAATTTCAGTAATTAACTTTATCTTGTTCTCTTAATCGAAGGAATGATTATTTTAAAATTGAGAAAATTTGATTTAGACAGTTGTTTATATATCTTTGTAACGTTTTTAATGGCTTTACCACTATTCCTTCTTGGAAATTGCAAATTAGATCGCCATTTTTAATTTTATTTCCTTTTTTTTATCTAACAAGTTTATGTAGAGGCACATAAAGTTCCTATTTTTTTTATTTGTGAAGATAATTAAAAATATAGAAATTAATGTAGCAATAAAAGACGATGTAAGTGATATCCAATTTTACAGAGTCACAAATTGATTCTGAGTTGGAATTTTTTTTAGTTATAATTTTCTTTTCATGCTATTTTAATACATAAAAAGAAGGTGTTGTCTTGCCAAAACGTTCTCGCATTCTCGCCAATGTCTTATCCTCTCAGCTAGAGTAAATTGTAAATCTTAAGTGCTGCGAATGTCTGGAGCAGCATTAGCGAAAAATAGTCTCGAAATACAGTGAAAATTATTTTTGTGACATTAATTTCAGAAGAAAAAAAACTGAAAAATTTGCTTAGCTCATTAATTAAGTTTTGAATTTTGAAAAGTTTCATAAAATGCTTATTTTATTTAAATAAAACACCGAAAATGTGCTTAGTTTACTTGAATAAATTTTAGACATTGAAACGTTGACAATTTTCTTGTCTTGAAGAGTTCATGGGTTAAATGTTAAGGAAATCAGAAAAAATTCTAGTTTTGTTTAAAATAATGCATAAAAAAGCATTCTACTTTATAAGTGATTGTATAGCTTCCAAGAAATAAAAAAAGACACGTAATAATGAATACGATAGCAATGCATCTTAACGTGCTTCCAAATATGATCTGATACATATATAATATTGCATTGGCATATATATTGGGTTGTTCGGAAAGTAATTTCGTTTTTTTTTTTTTGTGGAAATTAAAGACAGTTTTTGTATAATAAACAAATACTTTATTAAATTATATATTGGCCGTTCTGGTCCAACACCTTTTGCCATCTTTCTGGTAGTAGCATAATTCCACGCTCATAAAATTTTTGGTCTTTGCTGCCAGAAAACTGATCGAGGTGGTTCTTGACCTCCTCATTTGAGGTGAAGGTTTTACCGTCTAAAAAATTTAACGAACCAGTTCTGGCACTGGCGTACTGTCAACACACCTTCTCCATACACATCGGTCAATTTCTTTCTGGTTTGAACAGCACTTTTACCCTTTCTGTAGTAAAACAGTAAGATATGTCAAAAATGCTGCTTATCGCTCTCCGTATTTAAAAGGACACCAACCAAAAACTACTGCGTAGAATTAATTGGAATTTTTCACACACAAGCCTTGCTATATGAGCTCTCAAAGCATATAAAAATTATACGGCTTAAATGTGAATTTGGGTGCAAAAAAATACAATTAAATACTCTGTCGGGAAAAAACGAAATTACTTTCCGAACAACCCAATAAATATATGAAAATAGTTTACTTTTAATGATTAAAGAAAGCAATTTTTATAAAAAAGGCACTAAAATATTTTTAAATATTAGAACTGTACTGTTTTTTTTAACTCTTAATACAGTAAGTTTTTTTTTTGTTGTTGTTGTTAATTTCCTGTATAATTAAATTTACTTGAACTTTTAAGATTTAGAAAATATTTTGTGGAAAATGCTGTTCCAGAATATTGACTGGGGAAATTTGTAAACGACAAATAAACTTTTATGAAATATCGAGAAATCATGGGCTTTCGTATGAAATTGAAATTAAAAAAAATCGGTACATTGGATATTTAATTTAGTGTTTGAGACAAGAAAACTTGGGCAAGGATTTCGAAAATTCTTGGCAAATTCGGAAAATGGCGGTGGAAATTGGTTGATTTTTTTGTCTATAAATATGATTATCAAGATTCCTTGCATGGCTACTTAATTCTCAAGAAATTTTATTTATTTGCAGTACACTGTGGTACACTAACAAAAAGTGATCCTGAAAAAAAAAGTGGAGATCATCAATTTGTAAATTGTACATTTCTTTCTTTCTTTTATATTATCATAACATCTAAAATTTTGAAATATTTCCTGCAGCAACACATTTTAAGTGATGCGAGGAATAGCACAATAAACACAGAGTTCTTTGATTGGTTAGCTGTATTTGCTAAGTAATGAAGTTAATTGGCGAATTAAACTGGCAAAGTCAGTTGTTGCCAAAATTCAGTAACAAACTCCTCAAATTCCAGTTATCGGGGTTCGGGGTTTTGTAAAAGTTTTATGTTACGATGCGTTTCAAAAACTATGGGTAGTGGAGAGGCAGAAGACCATTAATTATATACCAAGAAATCATGTAATAAAAATTGCCGAAATCGGTGCTGTGGTTAGGACTGAGGAACTCTGATGAAATTTTCCGGTATAAAGATTGCACAGTGAAGAAGTGAGGTTTTTGTGATTTCTATTGAAAATGCATGGTAGTGGAAGTAGGTCACTATTGATAAATAAATTTAGGGGTGGCGAAACTAGAGCAGTTATTTTAGGATCGAGACAAATTCTCTCTCTCTCTCTCTTTCTCTCTCTCTCTCTCTCTCACACACACACACACACACACACACACGCACACACATACATACACACACTTTTGTATATATATATAGAGAGAGAGAGAGAGAGAAAGAGAATGAAACGATATTTTTTGACATTTGCTAGATATCTTGTTAAAAATTATTCTCTTAAAGACGCCAAGATATTTTGCTAGTAAATTAGTTGAGTAATCAATGCAAGATCTGGTGATCTAATTCTTTGTATACAATTATCTTACTTTAATTCATCTAATTTCTTAATATGATATCAGCTGAGTACTTTTATTTCGCACTTTTTAGTAATTTATCTTTATTTTCTTATAAATTTAATGCATTAATCTATAAATCCAAGCATAAATAACTACGTATTATATTAATCTGGTAGATAGTTTATTTTACATTTTTTTTTTACCAGAAAGTAAATTTATTTAAAAGATGAATTATTTAAAATAATAGGCTGCCATCTTCTATCAACATTCCTTTTCACGGACGAATTAGAAATTGATTTATTGACGTCCTTGAAAACATAGTTGTCAATATCCGCGCTTTAAAACACTATTCATCAAGGCCGCAGTTGAGATTTATAACACAAAATAAGACCACGAATTGATTTGCAAGTCATGTGATTGAAACGCAATCAATTAATTCCACCAAATCAAACCAATTAAAAGTGATGATACATCTACCGATTCTTAGCAGTCTACCATCAATAACGAATGTCAGGGAACACAGTCGAACGCCAACGAATGTCAGTCACCACGAAGACCAATACATGGAACTTCAAAGTTTTAAACCATCGATACTGGATAGAAAATAAATTAATGCGATCAAATTCCGCATTGGTTTGATCCATCCATCAGTGAACTGGAGGGGCAAATCTCCGATAAGTTCATCGGGTTGCTCGATTAATAGAATATGACGACTAAACTCTTAATGGAGGACGTGAGAGCTTTTATCGGAGAACGAGTAGGTAAATTTCTGGTTTGTTCGGGAACGTGGGCCGAAGCTAGCATCCATGCATCATGCACTGACATGTTTCATGCAAGGCCCTCCACACCCTAGCTCCCTGCTGGGAAAACGAACTGAGACATCTGTAACTGCATCGCTCCCTCTCTCACCGATCGGAATTTAACAGCGGTTGAACCAAGTTTGTGTCTGGGAAATAGGAGTGATTAGTACTCGTCATGGGATTTGTTCTTGGTGGACTGGTTGAAAGTAACTCTAGGTTTAAAACTGCTATTTTCTATTTCTCAGGATTGGTTAGATTCATATCATTTTAGTTAAGCTTATAATTTTTTTTTAATTTTGACATTTCTCCAACGATTGTTAGAATTTAAAATAATTTATATCAAAGTAGGGAAAATTGAGACAACTTGATGATATTAATAAATTATTTTTCATAAGGATGTTAGGATATTAATTTTTTTAGGTGAACTTTTTTTATACACATTATTAGAATCATATTAAATTGTATTATATTTACATGCATAAATTTTCATTTTCATATAGTCCAGATGTTTTACTTTTGTAAAAAGAATGTACTTTGCTCCAGTACCGGGGCAGGATGTCATTGATCAAAGAACAAGATTGTAACCTAGATAACAGCTGGACATGTTTTTCGTCTTTAAAAATTTTAAACTACGCACTAATTAAATAAACATTATTAAATATTTTTGTTTGTATAGTATGTTTTATCATGTGAGAACATGATGTTGTTTTGGTTTGAGGTTTTTGAAGCATCAAAATGCGTAGGCAACAAATTTGCCATTTCTCGCTTTTGAGGCACCAATTTTTCGCTTTTAGGATTATTAAAAAATAATGCAGAAGGTTGTCACATTTGGCGATTTATCGCCAAATAAAGTTACAACTTGATTTCCAAATTATTCATTCTCTGAATTCTTACGAATTGTATTAATTAATTTAAGTTATTAACCAGTTTAAACCAGTTTGAAACAATTATAAGACTATCAGATTACGCATCCGTCGATATTTAGAAAAACGACCGGTCTTTTTCATCTCAAAATCGGTAGAGGATCAAAATTTTATTTGCCAGCTAGAAAAATTGAAAATGAAAGTTTAAAAAAATTATAT